>LBNU01030157.1:15899-33642 GCA_014162995.1 Artemisia annua | reverse complement strand
CAAGTGAGTTGATAACTCTCATATAGTTTTGTAAATATCAACCCATAACGAATTTTGAAGTCTTACCATTAGCCTGCCTCTTACTATGATTCTTATGTGTATAGACATGGTAGTAATCAATAGACCATTTTTGTGGTCTCAGTGACGACCACCCAAACTCATACTCATCAGTACAGTCAATTCACATAACAAGCAATCTCATAGTCCAACATATTGCTTTATCAACCCAATTTGTTTAGCCAAAACCATAAAAATACAAGAACAAACTATTTCATTTAACAATAATGAATATGACTAACAAAACATACTAGAACAGACAACTAAACATTGGAAACCCAAGCCATTACTGACTTGACTCTCCCTCTTGCATCAATATAAGTGTGTTTCTTTAATACCATATATGCTTTGTCACCTTTGATAGGTCTCCAAACCCAACATGCTGAAGCCTTAACAGCATTGTCCCAATTTCCCTTTACAACATTCATATATTTCCCTTTACAACATTCATATGCCTAGCAGTGCTAACTGCTGGCTTAGCAGTAGAAGCTGCTGACCAAGCAGTTTTGATTGTGCTTCTAAAACTGATATGCCTCTTTTATGATTATATAGGTAATAACTAGTTTGATTTAGCTCTAACCTCTGTTCATCATATTGCTTTTTAAGTTTTTCATATTCTTTTAAAGCAGAACAAGATTTTGCACAACTTATTATTGAATGTACCTCTGAGTCAGAAAATGCCATCTTCCTTGTAGGTAAACTGTTCTTCTAGATCTTCTAAATCAAACTATCAGAACCTGCCTCTGGTACCACTTGATGGATCGTTTTAGCTCGAGGTTTGTTAGACCTCATCTAGAGATTAAACAATAATAATGATTAACAATACGATACGCAGCGGAATAAACAAAACAATCATTATTATTGCTAACAAGGTTTCTTCGTCATCATCTCTACTCTAACAATACAATAAGCCCCAATGCTATGTGATCAAGTATAGCACGGTTACACTCTAACAGGGATCCAAGATCCTTGAGGCTTATACAAACTCTAGGCGTCTAACACAAAGACCACGCCTAGGTTTACACACACACACCTTTACTGATTTACATCTTTTGTACGTACATTTAAAACCTATTCCCTGTATCTCTTTATATAATAGAGATACTAGGGTTACAAAATACTACGAGGGACTAATAAATAAATCTTCTTTAACAAGCAAGTCCCTTGTGTTTTGCATTCTTCACTTTATCATCATAAGTCCTTCATCTTTCATATGTTTTGTCTATCAACTCAAATGTAATTCCCAATAGGGTTGTTGTTGTTCGGGTTAGGATTTGACGAAGACCCGGCGTTCGTGTTAGCGTAAGCATTTACAAAACCCATTAAGTTTAAAAAACTTGGATCGTCATGTCTCGACATGATTTTGTTTTTGTGCGAATATGAGTATATGAGGTTTTTTTTTTCTTTTTTTTGAGAATATGTTGTGTATGTTCTAGTTGTTGTTGATTTATAAAGGTTGAATTTTTTTTTAAAAAAAAATTAGCCGTTGGTATGCATTGGCAACGGTAACATTTATTTATTTATTTTTTTTTTTGAAAACATTGCAAAGTAGCCATTGCTAACTTGAGGGGTATGTTGTGCAATTCACTCCTAGTATCCTCCCACGTTACAACCCAAGTTACTAAAACAACTTGGAGAGCAACGCTGTAACACCGCCGGGGACATGGAGTAACGTGCGTTTCTGCGTTTTTTTGCCAACTAGACGATAACGCCGGGGAGGCGTTACCACTCCCGGGCTCTAAGATTATTGTGATCACAACAATATTAAATGCTTTTACGCTGCGTTCTAGAGAAAAAAATGAATAAAAGTGAAAGAAAGAGGAAGTAAAGTAAGAGAGAGGGGAAGTAAAGTGACTTTCACCCCAAAAGTGGAGTACGTTTTAGGACATCTACTATGGTGGGTTTATGAAAAAGGTCTAAGAAAGATGAAAAGGTTTATGTTATTTCAACCATAGTGGATACTCATTTCATGTCTATGTGGCATGAAGAGGTCCTAATTCTTGAACCTCTTTATAAATTCAATACATTTAATGCATTTGTTAAAGAAGACATTTTATGAACTTGCAAAGGTTTATACGATAGTGAATATAGGTTTATAAAATCAATAGGTCTAAAATTTATTATGTATTAATGTATAAACATTTGTAAAAAGTTTATCATAATAGATGCTCTTATAACTAAAATATAACCACTTTACTTCACTTTACTTCATTTTACCTCTACTTCCTAAAAAAACTGGAGAATACAAACTTTATCACTTTCACTTTACTTCCTCCTTTTTACACAACTCGAGAACATAGTGTTAGAGAAATCAAAGCCATTGTTTGTTAACAACCATTTTCGCTTTCACCGCTTGTTTTTTTTTAGTTTAATTGGTTGCTTTGTTTTACTTTTTGTTTTATTTCACTGTAATTTGAATATGTGTCTACATTATATGTAGGACGTGTATATCAACTTACTGTTTGCAGGGCCCTGTGCCAAATGGAAAAAATTAGGCCCCATTAATGCGCAAAATGAGGTGCATGTGTAAAATTGTACATTACTCATATGCAAATTGTTATAGGTATCTGAGGGCCTGTTTATTTTTTTTTTTCTCTTAGTGAAGGATATGTGGGTCTCATATTTATTAGTATGTCTTAATGGGGAGAGGCTCAATTATCTCCCTCTTATGTTTAAGAGGAAACAAGGGAAAAAATGGACCCCACTTTGAAAAAGAATTAATATTAAATAGGTTAGTGGGCGCAATCCCTTAGCTAACAAAAAAAAGAAACACACCCTAACACCATTAAAACGACAACAAATACTAGTGGCGCAATATAAGAAGTGATGTGATCGAAAATAAGCGATATAAAACTTTTTTTTATCGAAGTTTTGTGTCTAATTCAGTTACATGGTTTTAAGGGTATACTTTATGAGTTAATTGTATATAGTTACTTTTCAAATCTTAATATCTCATGATAGACCCCAACTAAAAATGTACATGCTTTTTGAGCAATAGTCATTTTTAAACAATAGTCTTTTAAAAGAACAATTCAGAATAATGACGAGAGAGAACAAGTGTATGGACACTTGTCATGAATTGTATGGATTAAGTCTAATTGTAGGTCTATGTTTTAGGTTTATATATAGACCTACAATTAGACCTAATCCATAAAATTAAATTTTCAAATGAACCAATCACACTTTTAGGTAAAGATGAGAGAGAACAAGTGTATGGACACTTGTCATGAATTGTATGGATTAGATCTAATTGTAGGTCTATGTTTTAGATTTATATATCAACACTCTTAGGTTTATATATCAACACTCCTTGCTTTAAAATAGTTGCAGGTCAATTTTGGAATTAACGATATTTCCTATTTTATTGGACAATATCCCGTTGCTTTCACATCCCGCTGTTGTAAGTTGAACAACATACAGTCAAAGTGGGCTTACAAATATTTAGGCTGCTTTATATATACTGAGATATAATTGAACAATACATGCCTAAATCAGGCCCTCACTATTCATTTTAGTTGCTGCTTTGATTTGCTTTTCCTATTGTTGGAAGATTTTCTTTCGCTTGATGTTAGATGTCTTAATCAACAAATTATTTATTGATTTAATAATTTATGTTTTCTCTCAAGTAAGAGTTTCTCATATGCACTCTTTAAATAGTTGATGCTTAATAAAGTTTTGCTACGGTGAATTTCATCATCTAAAGTATCACTATTAGCGTAAGTATATATTTATAAATCATTATATTTGTTGGTCTATATGAACTAAGTACTCTTTGTTAGCTTTCTATGTGACGACTGATGACGATATTTGTTGTGGTATCTTATTTAGTTATAGCACGAGGACGACTATAGTTATGTTAGCATACATAAGCGTGTAAGTAACTATATACACCCTCCATGACTCTTGATGGAGAGTATGCATAAGTGTAAGCACATTTCATTACAATAAATTTTACTTCTCATTCTCCAACTTCTCTCCACTTTTGATGCGTGGATTGCGGTCTACGCAAAATGTTTTACTTCGCAAGGGATCTTGAGAAGCTTGCAATCCCCACCAGGCAGTGTACCTGACCGATGTAGTATAGTGAAGTAGCAAGTCTAGGGGGATTGATCGTTCTCCACAGGGAATAGTGTTCGTTAGGATTGAAAGTAGTCTAATTAGGCCTAGAGGTGAAGGATGATTCTTTTTGTATTTTTATATTTTTTGGAAAGCAAGTAAAAATCTTGTTTTTGGAAGGAGTGGGTGGAATTAGTTGCTAGTCAACTAACCCAAATAAACTACAAATGCAAATAAAATAAAATAACAAGAAAATAAAATGGTCGTGAAACTTATAAGGAGAAAAGCGTGTTTACTTAGACTTCATTACTCCCTAGTTATCTTTTATTGATTGATAAGCTTATTGTAGTTGCGTGGGTGACGGGTTGCATTCCTTAATATCATTCGTAGGGCCATGCACAATCTTCCCTAACTCTATAAGCTTCTACCTCTTCCTATGGCGACACGTTTAGTATTCTAACCATGGCCTCCTTAGTAGTCACTTATGCATTAAATACAACCATAATAATCGTAGTACCATCCGATTCATGTTTCTTAAGACATCAAGCAGGTTACCAAAGGAATTTAGCCGGTTTTCTTAAGCCTAACATCGATAAACATTCACCCAACAACAACTAACAATAAACAATCAATCAATAATCAATAACTAGGTTTCATTACATCTAAGCAAACACAAACAAACCTAGCCTAGCATGTTAAATAAAAGACAAGCATAAGATAAAATCAAACAACACATAGACATATCGAATGATTGAATGATTACTTATCTTCAATGAAACATGGAAGATTCAAGGGTTTGAAACCCTTAAAAAGTGCAGGAAGTTCGTACTAGGGTTACACCAAAACTCTCTCCAAAGTTACACACTTTTAATGAAAGAAAATCCTAAAATATATATAGAATTTACACTCTGACGGCGTCAGCTTTTAGAGTCTGACGCCGTCAACCCGCCGCGTTTAGGGTTTTCGGATCACCTAGATCCACTTCTGACGCCGTCACCTTGCAAATCCTTCTGGGCCGTCTCTCTTTAGCACTACACCTGACGGCCTAGACTTCTTAACACCTGACGCCGTCAGGTGTTAAATCTTCAATTCTTCACTTGGGCGTCTAGTAAAGTCTGAATCTGATAACATCAAATCTACCCATGATTTAAGCGTTAATTTTCCTTTGAATTGCTCATCTTTACTATTTATATGAAGAATATATACTCTTATTTCTTTCAATTTTGGTTTCAGGGTAAAGATGAGCAAAAGTACATTATTGATGATTTATTGGCTTAAGAATGGGAATTACGCTTGAAGTTATTATGAAGACATAAATACTGCGTTTTAGTTAAGTGATGAAACTACACCGTTAGATGATTTATACCCCAAGTAATGAAGACTACGCCGTAGCAAGCAACCAAGCTACGGCGTAACAGAGAAAACTACCAAGCTACGCCGTAGTTAGTAATTGGACTACGGCGTAATATTGAAGATTAGAGCCCTACGCTCGTACCAAGTCATTGAGTTACGGCGTAGGGAAGATTTTATGAAGACTACGCCGTAGCTAGTCATAAGGCTACGACGTAGATTTGTTAACGAGAGTTCTACGGGCGTAGCCACTCTTTAGGCTACGCCGTAGTAATTTATCACGAAGGCTACGACGTAACTTATTATTTAGTTACGCCGTAGTTAATTACGTGGGCACGAAGGAGAAGAGTTACGGCGTAACTAATTTCCTTGTTATGCCGTAGTCTGTTATACGGGCGCTATAATATTGAAGTCCAGTAAGATGTTAAAATATATTGAAGATTTAATGCTTTTATTATGGTATTAGAAGACAAGGACCTGAGATGCTAATATGCGAAAGTTGGAAGCTTAAGCGAAAGTATTACTAATTATAAATCCTTACATTTATCAGGAACTTTTAAGCCCAAACAAAGTGGCATTCCTTTGTTTTTCGGTATCTTGGGTCAAGCCCAATAGGTATAATCTTTCCCATATACCCGACCCGTTCCCTATTCACCCTCACTCACGCACCTCTTCTTTTTTCGAGATCCAACCGGATCTTTTGCCGGTAGATACTCCGGCACCTTTTAGGCGCTTCCACGATCCGAAAAACAAACGGGTTTATTTTTGCTACAGTTGTTTGTGAGGGGATCCACAGTGAAATGTACAGTAACGTTGTTTTTTAATAAATTTGTGGCTGTGGAGAGCCCATTCGTTCCGATGTACAGTGAGTCCCTCATTCTTAGCCACAAGATCGCTTTTTAGTAGGTGTAATATTGTGTTAGAGTGGTTGGAACAATTATTGGTGATCAAAAAAAACTTTTTATCAATCTTGATCGGTTTGCTGAGGTTTACAAGGTCTCATTAATTTTTTTTTGCTGTTGTTGATATGATTTAATGCTGTTTTTTAGTTAGGCTTTGACTGAATCTTTGTTGAAAATCGTGTGTAATTGAATGAGGGTGAAGGATGTCTTTAATGGATTCTAATTTAGGTGTTGCCTCATTTAATGTTGTTAGTATATTAGGTTTTCAGTTTTGGTGGACTTAAATGTGAGGCTAATTATATGACCCATGATTTTGTTTAATTGTTAGTCACTCAGGGTTTCATCTCCTTAAATGGTCCTCACATTAAATTATAGGGTTGTCTCAGGTGAATGCTTTGTTAGGAGTACATATTATGCTTCTTGGTCACATACTTGATGCTTTTTTATATGCAATTTTGGTGTGCCATCTTCTTTGTCCACTGATGTTACTGACTTTTTGGATGTCTACCTTGGCTTAATTTGCTCTGTTATGTTTTGCCAAACCAACATTTGATGACACTTTTTCTTTCTTCATAATAACTTTTTAACAAAATGGCCATAGCTCTATTTTTTTGCGTTTTCCCTTTTCTTCGACGGTCTCTGGATTGTTATTTGTGACCATGAAAGAAAAACAGATACCTTCCTCTAAAAATGTTAAAAATTCTTCAACTCTAAAGTTGCCGAAAAAAATGCTCCAATTATACATGAATCACTTGGTTGCCAACTATATGATGTGACGGGGAGTATACATTCGCCTCGGCTTGAGGGGCTTCAGCTCTTAGGTGTAACGGACGATGGTTCTACCGAAGGTTAGCTCACCTTTAGTTCTTTATGTTTGATATACTTATTGCTATGATCCTTCTTTTCAGGCCACCGATGGCCTACTTATGTTCTGTTTATGTTGTAGATCTTTTTGAAGGGCAAAACCCGAGTATCACAAAACGTGAGATGGACTTTTACTATGGTGGCCGCACTGGAGTGGTGTCTCCACCGCCTTCAAATTTTTTTGGTCCTAGGCGGCGGAAACCAACCAGTTCAGAGCTTGGCTTGCACAAGCATTCTCCAGAAAAGTGTGCTGGCATGCCATGTAATGAAACAATTTGTCGGGTAACACAAGGTCAGTTTTCACCCATTTTTTGCTGATTTCAGTTAGTTGTCTATGCTGTCTGCTAAAAAAATTTTGGTTCTTTGTTTAAACATTAGGTGCTGATCCTCAGTGTCTCCTTCAGTCGAGCACTGCCAACCATCCTAATTCAGATGGTTGTCTCATTGGTGGTGACCAGCGGCCCACCTCTGATGTACTACAAGGTTGAGTTTACTTCTTCTTGCCTACATGGTCTTTTGATACGTTAGTTAGATTCTGATGTTCATTTCTCTTAATAATAGGTTCATGTGTGCGTCATGCGCAGTCTTCCAGTAGCTTGATGCCTTTCACTGGAGGTAAGCAAATTTCCTTTCTATCTTATGAAATTTGTTTTCAATTGCAGATGTGTCTATTCGCTGTTATCTAAAATTTGTCGTCCTATTGTTTTTGTAGCAACGGTGGCTGTTGGTGATGACGCTGAGATCGGTGTTGTACCTGATGTATGCCATGAACCACCATCTGAAAAAAGGAAAAGATGCCCTGATGAAATGTCACCGAAACATCGAACCGAAATTAGTTCAGATGATGGTGCACATATCGTTGGCCAACCATCAGATTCTCATACAAGTGAGACTACGCACTTTTTCTTTCCTTTTGTGCCAAACCGAATGTTTATAACATATGCTTCGATTTGTTAACCCTTCTTTTGGCCATGATATTCTAGATACGGTGCAGCCTACAAAAAGAACCAGACGCAGAGGCCAGCCTTGCATAAACAATGATGCCTGTGATTCAGTCAACACCACTCAGGCATTGGCTACTAATGCATGCTCTGTTATTCAACCATCAAGTTCTGAGGCAGCTCAAAGTAATTCTTTGTTGGTTTTCTTTTATGGTAGATTCTTTGTTTATAAGATGCCATTTTTATATTCTCTTTTCACTTATATGATTGTAGAGCTGGTGGAACCTCAAAAAAGAAGTAGGCGCAGAAAACACTCTTTTGCAAGTGACGCTGCTCATCATTCACCTACCAACACTCAAGCATTAGCTTCCCATGCATGCTCCGTCACTGAACCATCAGGTTCTCATGTTGTTGAAAGTAACTGTCACCTGCTCTTCTGTTATGATCCGTTGTTTGTTTATAACATCTCTGCTATTTTAACATTCTCTTTTTGGTTATGTTATTCTAGATGTGGCGCTACCTCGAAAAAGAATCAGACGCACACCTCAGGCCTCAACACAGTCTACCAATAGCATCACTGAAACATCGACTTCTTGCGCACCTCCCGTTACTGAAATGGCCAATTCTCATGCCACTGAAAGTAGGCATATTTCTTTCACTTTTTCCCTGCAGTTTTTTTATAACATTTACCAAATTTTTAAACTCTTTTTTTTACTAATCATATTGTAGGTGCAACACAACCTCAGAAAAGAAATAGGCGCACACGTCAGTCCTCCACATGCCGGCCTAATGATCATTCACAAAACATCATCGAAGGGTCGACCTCTCATGCAGTTGAAAGTGAGTCTTTGTATTCAACCTTTTTTTACTTTGTGTTTTAAATAAATGTACCTTTCTCACGTGCTTACTTCACAGCTATTTATTTGTTAATGTAGATACATCACCGACATACGACGATTTAGGACATTGCACTGAGTGTTGCAACTATTGTAATGCTGCTTTTTGGCATGGGGAGCGGCTTGCAGGTCATACTTATGGCACTCATGTGTCTCACTATCATTTATGCTGTGGCAATGGTACAGTTTTTATGCAACCTAAGCAAGATCCTCCTAAATATATTAAGCAGCTTCTTGGAGATGCAACCTTTATGGAAAAAATTAGGGCTTACAACCAGATGTTTGCGATGACTTCTTTTGGCGCGACAATTGACAGCACGGTCAATCAAGGGAGAGGCCCATATGTTTTTAAAGTCTCAGGCCAGATATATCATCAGATAGGCTCACTTTGTCCAACAGGTGATGACGACCCAAAATTCTTGCAGCTTTACATATATGATACAAGGAATGAAGTACGGAATAGATTAAACGCTTTTTCCAATCCAGATTCACCTCCTTTAGACCCAGAAATTGTTCAAGGTCTTATTCATTTCTTAGACGCCCATAATGAGTTGGTGCAGATGTTTAGAACTGCACGTGACAAGTGTGATCAAGCAGATGTGCCAGAATTTAAGATCAGGCTATACAGCGGTGAGGGGCCCCGTTGTTATGAACTTCCGTCATCAAACAGTCTAGGTGCAATTGTTTTTGACAGAGGCCCTGAGAGTGAATCAAATTGTGATGTTGTTCTTGAATACAGAGACGGACCAATCAAAAGAATCAACAAAATTCATAAATCGTACATGTCATTACAGCTCCCATTGATTTTCATCTATGGTCAGCCTGGATTTCATACAAAGTTAATGCTAAGGACAGCAAATCCGGATGACGAGCCAAAAANCGTTGTTATGAACTTCCGTCATCAAACAGTCTAGGTGCAATTGTTTTTGACAGAGGCCCTGAGAGTGAATCAAATTGTGATGTTGTTCTTGAATACAGAGACGGACCAATCAAAAGAATCAACAAAATTCATAAATCGTACATGTCATTACAGCTCCCATTGATTTTCATCTATGGTCAGCCTGGATTTCATACAAAGTTAATGCTAAGGACAGCAAATCCGGATGACGAGCCAAAAAGGGTTTCGATGAATGCATTCTATACTTATCAGCTGCATCCAAGGCATGATAGTTATAATTTGCTTTTTTGAACTGGCCGACTTTTCCAGCAATACGTCGTGAGCGTGTATTGATGTATAGAACAAAATCGCATGGATTTTTATAGAACACATCAGAATAATATTCGAGGAGAGTATTTGTCAAGCTTGTATGATGCAGTTTTAAGGGGTGACCGTGATGGGTCACAGGTGGGCTAAAGAATTATATTGCCTTCTTCTTTTACTGGAGGTACAAGATATATGTATAGTCATTACTTGGATGCGTTGGCAATTTGCCGAGCCCTTGGTAATCCACAGTTTTTTATAACATTCACATGCAATGTTAAATGGCCGGAGATCCAGAGATACATGAGTCAGTTTCCTCATTTGACTACAGCTGACAGAGCAGATATAGTTTGTAGGGTCTTTGAGCAAAAGATCAAGTACTTTGTGAAGTTTATCAAAAAAAGGCAAACATTTGGACGGGTGACAGGAGGTGCGATACTCTTTTGTTTATATAACTGTTGCATAATGTTTAGCGCTAATGCATTATTCTAATTTCGATTTGTTCTATTTTTGCCAGCACAGTGTTGTATACTGTTGAATTCCAAAAACGTGGCCTCCCGCATTATCACACACTGCTTTGGGTTGGTTTGTCAGACAAGATTCAGAACGCTGAGGATGTGGACCGATACATTTCTGCAGAGCTGCCAGATCCGCGTTCCGATCCACGTGCTTATAAAATAGTTTCAGAGATGATGATGCATGGGCCCTGTGGGAAAGCGAATTTGAATGCGCCGTGTATGGACGGCGAGACCTGTACCAAGAATTTCCCAAAGAAAATAAATGAAGAAACTTTCTTTGATGATAAAGGCTACCTGTATTATCGAAGAACACAGATACCGGTTTCTGTGACAAAAGGCGAGATGAAGCTTGATAACACCTATGTTGTGCCATATAACTGTGATCTTTGCTTGGCATTTGAGGCTCATATTAATGTAGAGTATTGTGGCTGGAGCATGCTCATAAAATATTTGTTCAAATATATATCCAAAGGGACGGACCGTATATTTGCTAGAGTCACAAGATCACTTGGTGACGCATCTACTTCAGCGTCCCAACCACAGCCATTCATAGATGAGATAGAAAATTTCCTTGATGGAAGATTTATCTGCCCACATGAAGCTGGAGAATCTTGAAGTTAGAGATTCATAGCAGAGAGCCAGCAGTACAGATCCTTTCAGTGCATCTAGAAAATATGCAGCATGTCACTTTCCGAGATATTGACAATTTAGAATCAGTGGTCAATCACCGTGATCGGAAGTTAACGACACTCACTGAGTGGTTTACTTATAACAATGAAAATGAAGATGGCCGTCATTTGACATACTTGGAGTTTCCATCAGAGTTTGTTTGGTATGCGGATTGCAAAAGTTGGTCGCGTTGAAAAAATAGCAAATCTTCTATTGGCAGGCTTGCATATGTACACCCAACTTCAGGAGAGCTTTTCTACCTAAGAATGATATTATGTCATCAAAAAGGTTGCAGAGACTTTATAGAGCTGCGAACCGCCAACCATGTTGTGTGGCCCACATATCGTGCTGCGTGTGATGCCCTTGGTCTACTTGGTGATGATAAAGAATGGGATATAGCCCTTGAAGAAGCATGTGTATCAGCAGTGTCGCCAGAGCTCAGGTTCGTATTTGCACAACTCCTGACTCATTGTCAAGTTACCGCCCCTTTGTGATTATGGGATAAACACTGGCGAGAAATGGGCCATGATATTCCAGCAATTATCTCGCAACAAGTGAAGATTCCAAACTATTATGTGAATGACGCTGAATTGCAAGGTTACATACTATATGAGCTAGAGATACTACTTAGTGGTTGTGGCAAATCAGTACAAAACTATGGTTTGCAGCCACCTCCATAGGAACTCTTAGATGAGTTAAACAACCGCCTGCTAATGGAAGAGAAGAACTATAACCGGCCAATGTTAGCAAAGGAAAGGGACGAGTCCGTTCCAAAGCTAAATGATAAATAGGGAAGCATATACAACATCATCATGAACGCTTTCAGAGAGAATAAGCAGGATTTAGTTTTTGTATATGGTCATGGAGGAACCGGTAAAACTTTTTTGTGGAAGACAATCATTAGCTCCTTGCGATGTGAGGGTAAGATTGTCTTGGCTGTTGCTTCTTCGGGTATTGCTTCTCTTCTTCTTCCATCAGGCCAGACTGCACATTCAAGATTCAAACTCCCATTAGAACTAACAGATGAGTCACTATGTAAGGTTAAAAAAAAATACCCACATAGGCGACCTCTTAAGAGACACATACCTTATTATCTGGGATGAGGCACCCATGAACGATCAGAGATGCTTTGAAGCACTGGACAGGACTCTCAGAGACCTCTTAGATGTGCCAGATGTTTTATTCGGTGGAAAAACTATTGTGTTGGGTGGAGACTTTTGCCAAACACTGCCAGTCAAAAAGGGTGCACCAAAAATGGAAATAATAGCATCATCTATTGCAGAATCACACCTGTGGCCACATTTTCGTCTCATGACCCTTAAAGAAAACATGAGGTTATTCCGACCAGAACTCACTTTAGAAGAACAAAGTTCAACGCGTTCGTTTGCTTCGTGGCTTATCAACATTGGTGATGGTAATATCGGAGAGCCTGACACAGAAGATCCAAGAGATTCAGCATGGGTTGAGATCCCATCCAGGTACTGCATCGAAGATGATGATTAAGGGCTCTCGAACCTCATAGATTTCATTTATGACCAGCCCACTCTTCAGACACCCTCAGCAGTTACTCTACAACAAAAGGCGATTGTTTGTCCAAAGAATGAGACAGCGGACATCATCAACTCAAAAGTTCTAGACATGGTTGATGGTGAGGCAAGAACTTATGCAAGCTACGACATGGCGATACCAGTTGGGAATAGCGGTGCAGAAACAGAGATGTTATATCCTCCTGGAGATATAAACACGTTTAAACTACCAGGCTTCCCACCACATGAGTTACGGTTAAAGGTTGGATCACCAGTGATGATGTTGAGGAATGTTAGCCTCACAGGTGGTTTATGTAATGGGACACGTATGATTGTTACACACTTGATGTCGAAGCTTATTCAAGTTCAAATCATTACAGGCACAAGAGTTNTACCAGGCTTCCCACCACATGAGTTACGGTTAAAGGTTGGATCACCAGTGATGATGTTGAGGAATGTTAGCCTCACAGGTGGTTTATGTAATGGGACACGTATGATTGTTACACACTTGATGTCGAAGCTTATTCAAGTTCAAATCATTACAGGCACAAGAGTTGGAGAAAAAGTGTTTATACACAGAATACCCTTAGTCCATAGTGACCCAAATCTTCCTTTCCTTTTCAAGCGCACTCAGTTCCCGATTAAGCTCTGTTATGCTATGACAATTAACAAAAGCCAAGGACAATCTCTTAACAAGATTGGCGTTTACCTTCCTGAGCCAGTTTTTAGTCATGGTCAATTGTATGTGGCTCTTTCTAGAGCTACATCTCCACATGGGTTAAAAATTCTTATCAAACAACAACAAAATCAGAGACCAAACATGACAAAAAATATTGTTTATAAAGATTTCCTGACCAAAATAAAAAATAGAGGGTTTCTGCTTCCAATGCACACATAACCATCAATCTTTCCTTTTTTTGATACCAAAATTTTCATGCTTCTGTTGTTATTTTAGTTTGCTTTGCTTTTGAGTTATCAGGTTTAAAAACCATTTTGAATACCATTTTTTGGCCATGCTATTACTTTAGAATTGATAAGTCACTATCTCTTTTGCCAATTGCAACCTGTTTAGGATAGATAGCCCCTTACATGTTATAATAGTTCTAAAAAAGAAATAATTACGTCATGCTTTGGTCATTCACATTCTATATACTGCTATAACAACTGCATATTACTATCTTTTCAAGTTCTAAAAGTGTTTTGAAATCCATTAGCAACAGGTAGATATGGTAACATTACCTTTTATTTTGTATGTTTTATAATCGTAATATTCAGATGGTTATCGTTTGTACAGAACTTGCTTTTTTGATGTTGCTTTTCAGCCTCATGCTTATTCTTTATGTCTCATGCATCACAATGGAGGAAAATACCCAGGCTCTGGTGAAGCTTCCGTGTGAAGGTAAAATTGTGGAGGCTACAAGTGTACCGCAGATTACACCAATCCGTGAACTACGACCAACATCTCACAGCAAAGTGCTTGAAGCTAGAGTCTATAGAAAATGGACTGCAGTGACGTTTGGCAAAAAAGATCAAATTGGAATCTCAGGGAAGAAAAAAGAGACTGAATATTGTTGCATCTTGATAGATCGCGAGGTACATCTCAGTTCACATACAATAGAAAAAAACATAAATGCTCAACTTTATGTAACAACATCTAACCATCAACAGGGAAATGCTATACAAGCGAATATGGATGTTAAGGAAATCGATTACTTTAGCCCAAAAATCAAACTTGGGTTGGTATACAGAATATCAAGATTCATATGTGAACCAACCAGCTCTTACCAACAAACACTGAGCAACAAAACAAGTCTTAGATTTGGAAGAGCCACAAAATTTGATCTCATAGAAGCACCAGAAATTCCGCACCACTACTTTGAATTTGCTTCTTATAACCAACTCCAGCACATAATTCCTAGAGAAGATATAACAGGCAAAATGCAATATCCAATTCTCACAGGTAATCATTTCAGTTGTACATTTTTTTTGTTCACACAGGTCCTACAATCATAACAGCTATCTACTTACAGATTACATGGGCTGCTTGAGATCACCGGGTGAAGTTACTCGCAAACAGAATGCCAACCAAAATGAAAGTGTCTTTAGAAAAGTGGATATTGGAAATTTAAGGTCCGCTATCTTATACTTTAGCTTTTTGTTATTAAAAAAGTAAACAATTTCAACTTCTGTCGTTAACCTAATCATATCTCTATATTACCAGTGGGAATGTCGTTGAGTTTACAATGTGGGATGACATGGCTGAAACCTTTAAAGATGCTGACTTTGAAACAATGGATAAGCCGGTTATAATTGCTGTGAGCTCTTGCAGAGTCACAAAATATTGAGGTACATTTAAAAATTTATAAAATTTGAAACGACGAGTTCTTATAACAATGTGAACCAAAATATTGCCAGATTACCAGCTAACAGCAACATCTGCAACACGATATTACTTAAACCCAAAGATACCAGAGGCTAATGAGGCAAGAGCACGGTAATCACTTTAAACAAAAAAACTTTAGAGTAACAATAGCTTCACATACATTATTGCCATAACATATTCATTCTAATTTTTAAAACACAACAGGTACAAAGAGAAGCACCAAAAAACTCCACCGCTTCGGATCATTAAGACTCCATATGAAGATAATGAAAAAGAAAAGTTTCGCAATAGATTTCCTTTGAAGACACTATTAAAACAAGAAGCAGATAGCTACAAGGTAATTTTCACCTAACATTAAACAAATACTTTTATCACAAACCTTGACATACAATAACTTATCCAGCCAATTACTTTTTCAAAATATATTTAGGGGGTCAAGTTCACATCTGAGGCAACAGTCACTTCCATCAACATAAAAAAGGATTGGTTTTACATCTCTTGCAACCAATGTGCTACCAAAGTGAAAGAAGAAGATNAAACGCGGGCTGACGGCGTCAGCCCAATAGGTGACGTCGTCAGCTCGGCGATTAGGGTTTTCTGACGGCCTTCCTTGACGTGGTCATAATTGCTGGTTCCAGATCTGATGGCCTTGGTTGACGGCGTCACCAATTTGCACTACAAACTCTCTGGCCCGTCACGAGTATTTTTCCAATTCTGGACTTCACTTGTTCCTGACGGCGTCACCTTGTAGAGAGTGACGGCGTCACCTTTTGTGATCTTTAAGGTCTTTTGAGTTTTTGTTGTTTTCCGCACTTTTTCACTCCGAAAACGCCCGAAAATGCTTCTTTTGTGATTTTCCCTTCAAAAGTACCTAAAATGAGAAAAGAAACGACTTTGGCTGAAATCCAAACCAAAAACATACGAATTAGGACTCAAACCGACCCCTAAAAACGTAACATTTTTCGTCTCATCAACAACACACACCAATCAACCAATAATTTATAGTTAGGTTTCATTAGATCTAAGCAAACACTAGAGAATTTAGCTACTCATGTTAATTGAAAGACAAGCAAGATAGATAGACAACCAACACATAGACATATTGATTGAATTAAAGTGAAGACTTATCTTTAATTAAGCACTAGGGTTCCTAGGGTTGGAAACCCTAAAAGTCACAGAAAATTCGTCTTTAGGGTTTGCCCTAAAAGTTCTCCACAAAGTTCCACACACAATGAATGTAAAATAGAAAACTATATATAGATTTTAAGTTCGGATGGCGTCAGCTTATAGGGTCTGAAGCCGTCAGCTCGCCATAAACAAATACTTTTATCACAAACCTTGACATACAATAACTTATCCAGCCAATTACTTTTTCAAAATATATTTAGGGGGTCAAGTTCACATCTGAGGCAACAGTCACTTCCATCAACATAAAAAAGGATTGGTTTTACATCTCTTGCAACCAATGTGCTACCAAAGTGAAAGAAGAAGATGGCATGTACCGTTGTCTTAATCATGGAAAACTAGATAAACCATCATACATGTACATTCCTCTTTAAGTTAAATTCACTTGATATTAAAAAAAATACATAAAATAAAAACAAGCCAATAATGACTCTCATAAAAAACACAGATATAGTTTCAAAGGTTTCATCGCAGACCAATCTGCAACAATCCCAATGACTTTCTTTAGCCCCGGAGCAGATGACATTACAGGATATTCATGCCAGGAGTTGCTAGCAAACCACAGAGCGGAGGATCCACAACAAATACCGCAGGAGATTTTTGCGATTGAAGGTCAAAAAAATTCACTACAACACCTTAAGCCGCACAACAGACTTTAACCCCGATCAGGTTTTTAACAAAAAGAAAAGGCAACAAGAGACACCTAAGCTCTTAGAGGCACCCTCAGGTAATTCATTTAGGTTAACACTTTATCGCATTTAAAACACCGTTTGCACATGCCATTGCTGATTATTTGGTTATGAATCAGTAGGATCAACGCAAACAGGTCTAGCATTCTCAAATGAAGAGCGTGGTGAGCAAAAAAAGGGTGAGGAAACATCAGAGGCCTCTGTTACCTTGACAGAGAAACAGATTGACCAAGGAAAAGAACTTCAGCAACATAACTTACAGACACCAGATAAGATGCTGATTGAGAATCGACAAACCTCAGGTACCACAATTGAAATCACCAACTTTATCACATTTAAAACACCATTTACACGTGCCATTGCTGATTATTTGATTATGACTCATGATGCGCGTGGATTGCAACACGCACTACGTTTTACCTCTCGAGGGATCTCGAGAAGCTTGCAATCCCCACCAGGCAGTGTACCTGACCGATGTAGTATAGTGTAGTGGCAAGTACCGGGGG
>LBNU01030157.1:0-15888 GCA_014162995.1 Artemisia annua | reverse complement strand
TCACCTTCTGTGATCTTTAAGGTCTTTTGAGTTTTTGTTGTTTTCCGCACTTTTTCACTCCGAAAATGCCCGAAAATGCTTCTTTTGTGATTTTCCCTTCAAAAGTACCTAAAATGAGAAAAGAAACGACTTTCGGTGAAATCCAAACCAAAAACATACGAATTAGGACTCAAACCGACCCCTAAAAACGTAACATTTTTCGTCTCATCAACTCACTAGGATCATCGCCAACAGCTCTTGCATTCACAAATGAAGAGAGTGGTGAGCAAAAAAAGGTTGAACAAACATCAAAGGCCCCTGTTACCTTGGCAGAGAAAGAAATTGACCGGGGAAAAGAACTTCAACAACATGACTTACAAACACCAGATAAGATGCTGATTGAGAATCAAGAAACCTCAGGTACCACAATTGAAATCGCGAAACGCTGTTAATAAAATTAACCATTACAAATACATCTACTAATTTTCCACTTACAAATAGGCAGGAACACCACCAGAGGCTATCACATTGATAAAGCAAACACCTTTGAAAACAACAATCGAACAGAACACACCCCAAGAGAGCAAAACCAAAACAGTGAAAAGAGCATTGTTTGAAGACCAACCATCACAGTCAAAGAAACAAAAAGGTACATGTCACGTGTTTATTTAACATAGATAGTCTTTTATTGAATGAAATATCTTACAAGCATATGAGATCTAGCTCACATACATATTACACACATCCTTATCTTACAAGCAAACAAACATGCATAGCTGCACTTACAAAGAAAAACATACATAACAAACAAAGGATGCGAAACACACTTCTGCCATCGTCGTTCTACATTTAGAAATCCAGCACACCCTTAAGCTTCTCAATAAACAGATCATGATTACGAGCATTCAACTCCAATTCAGCTGCCGTGATCCTCATTTGCACAACCTTTTGCTCATCTTTTTGTTGGACCTCTCTCAAAAACTCTGCTGTTTTTTGCGCATAAGTATTTCCAACGGTTTACAACTCATGTATAAATTCACCCCTTTCACGAACCACACCAGCCAATATCCCACAAAGAGCATTCATTTGCCGAGCCATTTGGAGATCCTCAATTCCAGCTTTACAACAATAAAGAACAAGCATCTCTGACCAATTGTTAGAATTAGCCTCAGCCCTCACTTGATCACACCTAGGACGCCTTGACATTGTTTTTTTTTCTTATTTAGAATTAAAGAAAGCAGTGTAAAGACATCTTCACCTGTGCCCTCTTAAATAGCAAAACCAAAATCATAACTTTTTTGCATGCATAAAACAATGTAGCCACCTATCAAGAAAAAAAGATACCGACATAAAAACAAAAATAATCTGATATGCCACTATTTCCTAGATTCACTAAAGATTTGCTTTCATTGGACCTGCATTTCACCTAAATACAGTACTACATTACACTATTTTATGAATACAATTCACATAACCATAACTACCATCTTTGAATACAATATTTTACAAAGATATCCTACATAGACACACTGCCATCTTTATTCAACCAACAAAAGCTACATTATGTTCTACAACACACCCTAGAATTCCAGCGATCCTTGAAGCTTAAGAATAAAAAACATCCTTGCTACGAGCACTTAGATCCAGCTCATCCACCAGTGTGAAAACATGCATCAGCTTTACATCATATTTCTCTTGGACTGCCGTTAGATGTTCAACCATTTTTTTAGCATAGAAATTATCAACGGTTTTAAGCTCTTCAATAAAACGGCCCCTTTCAGTCTTCAAAGCAACCCATCTTCTAAACAACTCGCTTATTTGTCGTGCTATTTGAACATCTTCATGTGATCCTTGACGACAGTAAAAAACTAACATGTCTCACCAGTTATTAGAATTTGCTTGATCTCTCAGCTTTGCGCATTTAGGGTGTCTCGGCATTGTCTTTTAGTAATTGCTTTACAAAACTATGCACCTCATTTGTCCGCACAAAATGCTTTAAATAGTTACAGTGTAAACCTTTTTCTGGTCATCCACAATAACATGTCCAAAATAGCCAACTATTGATGAAGCAACTTTGCACCACATCCACATAATATCAATCCCTTCCTGCTACACTTCCACAAACTCACAGGATTCTTATCAGTACTCACACAATAATACACTGCTTATGCAGAAACTTTAAATTGCATCCACATTTTCATCATGATTCTGGCATTTTCCCACGACAAAAACTCACATGATTTACTATATCTGACCAGGCTTTATTCTTGAAAAACACTATTTTCTTTTTAATCGTGCACCTATTATTTGCCCACACAGTATCAACATTTTATTGATACCAACTTTTTACACACATATACACTGCTTATGCAGAAACTTTAAATTGCATCCACATTTTCATCATGATACTGGCACTTTCCCACCACAAAAACTCACATGATTTACTATATCTGACCAGCCTTTATTGTTGAA
The DNA here is from genome assembly GCA_014162995.1 of Artemisia annua. NCBI lineage: Eukaryota > Viridiplantae > Streptophyta > Magnoliopsida > Asterales > Asteraceae > Artemisia > Artemisia annua. The sequence continues at coordinate 13,437 of LBNU01030157.1, read as the reverse complement.
AAGAACTATTTTCTTTTTAACCATCCACCTATTATCTGCCCACACAATATCAACATTTTATTCATACCAATATCTGACCAGCCTTTATTATCGAAAAACAGTATTTTCTTTTTAATCGTGCACCTATTATCTGCCCACACAATAGCAACATTTTATTCATAGCAAATTTTTACACAGACACACTACTTAGACTTGCATACTATAGGCATGCCGTAGTAGCTACAACAGATGAAAACACAAGAACATTAAAATCTAAACACCATTGCTATTGAAACACTTACGAACACCATCAACATAACAAAGGACCATTAGCCCTTAAGATCCATCAAACCGACATGACGCTCCTTCTCAGTTCTCCCTTCACGAGCCAAATCCAAAACACCCATCAAAGCAGCTAAGATATCTTGCTCCCTCTACTGTGTCTCAACCATGCACTCAACTGCATCAGGCGCCACATTATGAAATGGCCCAAAAGATTCACCCTCTTGGATTAGTTGTGCTCTTCTCTCAATGTTGGCTTCAAGATCAGCACATTTCTGTCCAATGTACCTAATAAGATCCTCATTCTCTCTCCATTCTTGCACAAACAGATACTTGAAACAATGTTGGAGCTGATTAGAGCCACATACTCTTTTAAATGATCAATGTTTGGTCTTGCACCCATGCTTCTTAGATATCAAATGTGTGAGACATACCACAATAAACCCACCTTTATATAGGCCAACCCAACAGGATAAGACAACGAAAACATCAATACAATAAAATAAAAATAAAAGTAAAAAGTGGCCAGTTTTATTAATACATACAATATCTTACAAAGACCACAATATTACACAGAAATCAAAACCTACATGGACTTCTACTTAGCAACACAACAACAGCTAACACCACAGAAACAAGGTCTAATTATATTGCTCCATTGTAATCACATAACGACGTTTCTCCGTACGTGCTTCATTTATAAGATCAAGCACCACAACTAACGCCGCTAGCAGCTAAAAATCTTTGTTCTGTGCCTCCTGTAGACATTGGAGCGCACTAGCAACAACATGATTCGATGCATTAAAACTTCCGACCTCTTGAAGCAATGCCCTTTTAGTTGCAATTCTAGCACGCGCATCATCACATTTATCAACCAACACCAAAATAAGGCCTTCATTCTCCGTCTCTTCCTACAAAAACAACACCCTCAAAGCGCGATGCAACTCATCAGACCCAGCCGCTTCCTTATATTCATCAATTTTAGGAGTCAACACCATCTTTATTGGCAATTTTTTTTACAAAGTAGTTCTTGGCATACTTGCACACACATTAGCACTCCTTATATAGACAACAAGAGATACAACAGTCCCTACCTAACACTCACATGCTATACCATACCTACCAACAAAACTGATTTTCCAAAACCAACAAATAACAAACATGTTAGTTTTCATTTACATTCATTTTATTTTGTCTTCATTTGCTGACTTTCTTATTTCCATTCCATTGCAGCAGCAGCCGAGCCTTCAGCTGAAGAAAAGCCAAGGACCAGAGGGCCTGAAAAGAAGAAGCAAAATTAAATACTCAACTGCCCATGTAAATATTTCAATGCTATCCTGCCGTTGTTAGAAGCTGACATGTTTTGCAACATATTTGTCCTCATCATGCAGAAATATGTAGCAAAACATAGACAATCTTTTGTGTAACGCTTCAGCTATCAACTACTTAGATATGAAACTTACCCTTGCATGCGTGAATGCACATGGTGTCATGTATTAGTCTACCAAACTACTAATCTTTTGTATAGCAGTTACACTGCAAACACTTCTAACATATGTAATCTGCTCCCATGCATGGATCAATGTAAATGCCAGTTATCTCTTTTCTTCCATGCCTGCAGTAGGTTTAGCTAGATAACATATAAGCCTTCTTATACTTTTGTACCACCTTTGTACCATTACTTCCGATTTTCCTTCTTTGGCAAAACTTACCGCGGCAACGCGCGGGTGATCCATCTCGTATAAATACATGTAGTACGAGGAATCAAGGAACATCATTCTTTTCATTAATTAGGTTTTGGTGGCTTTGGTTTCTTTGTGGGGCCGCCGTACAAAGCAGAAGGAAAAGAAAGAGTAGCAGTTGGAGCGTGGCTTTTCAAGGGGCAAACCCTTCGGGGTTTTGCCCCGGTATTCGACTAGGGGCTCAAAAGTATTTATCTAGCACGATATGTATTATTCCTCGACACTCATTTATTTATTAAGTTTCATTATTCTTGATTACAATATTGATTTTGCATGATTATTGATTGTCGTGATGTCTTTCGTGTTTTATTAAATTGCTTTTGTCGCTTAACTAATTAATTACGGCGTAGTTGTTTATNTATGTATTATTCCTCGACACTCATTTATTTATTAAGTTTCATTATTCTTGATTACAATATTGATTTTGCATGATTATTGATTGTCGTGATGTCTTTCGTGTTTTATTAAATTGCTTTTGTCGCTTAACTAATTAATTACGGCGTAGTTGTTTATAGAGCTACGCCGTAGTCATATATTTGACTACGGCGTAGCAATATATCTAACTACGGCGTAACGATTAATTATTTAGTGATTTATTATTTGATCTTTATTTCTAGTTTATTATTAATATTGTTTGTATACTTTCATGGCGAGTCTCAGGACACTCTACTTCCCGTAGTGTTTAGCGTTGGTTGTTCCTTAGAGGCTTGTGGAATTAACCCTAGGAAGCAAGCCGATAGGGATGTGACTTGGTGATAGCAATATCACCATACATGTGCAGATTAACCCTAGGACCACCTACCAATGCCCATACGCTTAATGGAATTAGAGGGGTGTAAGATCTGACCATGCCGCATCCACTAGACTTGTCCATGTTAGTAGAGGCACTTAATGACTCTTACATCTTCGTACCGCTGAACCCACGGCTTTACAATAGTTTTGGATAGGACAAGGTGTAAGATAGATCTAGGTGATTTAACCCTCTGATCCGAAATGAATTTAATCCTTAGACGAAACAATAATAGACACTGGTATAGCAATTATAGTATATGTATTCTCCAAGGAAATCCGAAAGAAATACGGATAACCCGGATCGTAGTCCGTGTGAAGGTGTGAATGGAAAATCGATTTCCGAGTCGTAAAACGCGTAGTGAAACGAGATAAAAGTGAGATAATTATGAATTACACTAATGAAAATGAAAATAAATCTCAAATAAACACGTAAGCAAGTAAAGCACGTAATTAAGGCACACGTAATCTAAAAACACAAATACGAATTAAGAAACGTAAAATAAAACGTCACGTAACAATTAAAAACGTAAAAGTTAAGAAAATCTAATCCTAAGGGTGAAATTTAAATTTTTCTAAGCTAAAAATAATAAAAGAAAATTTTTAGAAAAAAGAAAATTATTATTTTTGTCTTTTTATTTTTCTTTAAGAATTAAAAACTATTTTTGTATTTTTATTTAATAAAAGAAATTTAAACTAATTATGAAATTAGAGATTTAATCTACAAATCTAATTTTGAAAAATCTTAATAAACTAACACTAATTTTAAAAATAAAATAAAAATTATTTTTTTCTTTTTTGTGATTTATTTTGAATTAAAAGTGATTTAAAATGTTTTAGAAACTAGAAAAAATGCAAAAGAAATAGCAAATCTACTCAAATAATTCTGAAATTTTACAAGTAAATCTAAAATTTTATTTTGAATCTACTGGAAACAAAACTTTTGAAAAATAAGCAGATAAGTGCTTATTGGTCTAAAAAGCAGTTTTGATAAGTGCTTATTTATAAGCACTTCCACCAAAACTAATGAAACTTTCTAAAAATGTTCTCAGTACTCAAATATACTCAAAAACACTCAAATCAGACCAAATTTTACTCAAATTCTCACAAATGAAGCAACAATCAGTTCAAATAAGCACTTTGATTAAGCAAATAAGCACAAGCATAAGCCAAAAAGCTCAGAACCATAAAATCCACTTATAACAACTCAAAGAAGCTCAAATGTAACAAACAAGCTCAGTGTAAAAGCTAGAAAGAAATAATGCACCTAAAATGGAAAATCAACAAAACTTGTATCTAAGGCCTACTAACAGCAACTAATAAGCAGTCCTAATAAGCTCTAAAGTGCAAAATAATGGGGGCAAAAGCAAGATCACCTAGGAGACAATTCAAAAAACACAAAAGCCCTAAAATTAACAAGCCAATTGAAGCCTAATTTAACCAAAGTTCGGCAGTGAAAAACTGGTAACTAGAAAACTATATTAGATTTGACTTTTTTTAGTTGCACACAAAGTTTGACTTATTCCAATTTCTACTGATTAAAACTTATCCTAGGTACATTATTAAGCTAATCAAACCCTTATTTCACCTATACTAACAAATTCCATGAGTGTAGCAACAGATTACACCTATCAAAACTGTTATGAAAATTTAAATGGAATTTTGACTTTTAACTCTTTAACTTACTGTTTTTAATCACTATTATACCTACTATTACCCTATGTGAACTACTAAGGCCAAATAAACAAGCAAAATAACTCACTAGCACAGGTAAACAACCTATGCCAAACACCCCTGCAAATACCAATTTACACTACACCAACTGATTTTTAGCCTCAATTCACACTAACAGAGATCAAACTCAATTACTTAACACTAACTAATATCAGATCAACTCAGAACAACAAAACTAATCCACTAATTCTCACAATCACAGATCCAACAATGTTATGCAGTCACACTTAGATATAAACTCAGAACACAACAAATGATAAACAAAGCTCAAATATCATTCATTAAACACTGAATAACATCAAATTAAAGCAATAAAACAGTAAACAACTACAACTAAATAGATTATACTACTAATGATTAGAGTGCTAAGAAAGTAAAATGAAATCTTACTTAAAAGCCAAAGCCCTACTAAGTAGGGGTATACTCCAATGAAGCCTATCTTTACAATAGGCTAATGATCAGAAAACTATTGAACCTAGGGGTCTTCAACAATGAGTAATGCTTCTGAATCTTCAAAGTGATTGTAACAATTGACTTTAGTTGACTGTTTTTATGAATTTAAGTGTTGATATGTTTTTAAGCTACTAACTCACTCACAAAAGCTACTACAAGCTAGTATGAGTGTGTATAACCAGAAAAAATAAGCTTATTGAAGCTTATGAGAAATATTTTTTATTTTTTTATTTATTTTCTAATTTTTTTGTATTTTTGAGGATTTTGTAAATCTAAACAATAGAAATGAAAACAGATATGTAAAAGGTCTAAAATGAGATTAAAAGTGAACTAGATTATAGAATGAAATCTAAAAACAAATAACTAAGAGATTAAAAGTAAGAACAAAATTTTAAAGAAATATACTAAACTTTTTATTAAACTAAAATTTGAAATTACAATACTTTTTGGAAATGGAAATACAACGGAAACTTAAATTTGACAGAGTAAATTACATAAAACCTACACACAACAAGTGAGGAATGAGGGGGATTATATAGCCGAGCCAAGAGGTGAGGTATCCAAATCCAAGCTGGCAATCCGCACCACCTTGTGTTTCTTTTGTGCCTTTTATCACCATTAGATCATAACCTAGAAGCTTCCCATCAATTTCAGCCCTTAGATCAATCATTTGCTCATCATGTGCACACGGATAGATGACCTGGCATTCCCTGACATGTCAGGGAATGTTGTGATGTGACATAATTGCCCTTAATTGTAGTTAATTTGGTTTAATTGGGGTCGGGGTAAATTAGGGTTCTTGGTACCGTGTTGTATCTGGGTAAAGGGTGAAATTGGGGGGCGGGTAAATTGAATGGGGTAATTTATTATTTGTTGATCGTTTGACCGAGGTATAAAAGGCCGAGTTTCATATTTTGGGCTTTTGGGTATTTTGGGCCGAAAGGGATAAGGTTATTAGTTGGATTAGATTTGGACTTGTACAAGAAATGGGCTAGTGTAAAATCCGGATAAGATAATTACAAGGACCGTTTGTGAAATTCTTGAAAAAAATGCAAGGGCTGAATTTGTAAATTATGTAAGTGTAATGCAAGGGCCAAAACTGCCAATCTTGAATTGTGGAAGGACTAGAGATGACATTTCTTCAAAATATTCTTCAAGGACTAAATTTGCCAATCTCTGAAACTTTAGGGGCCATTCTTGTAAATTCTTCAACTTTCACTTTTAAGGGTCAATCTTGTAAAATCTTCAAACTTGATGGATCACTTTTGACATATTGAGCTCAGCTTTGACTTTTTTTGAATCCCCGTTTTGACTTTTCCATTCTCATGCTCGTTTTTGTCGGTTTTTATGATTTTATGTCCATAATAGAAATATCCGTTCCTGCACGATCACAAACACAAAAACAAAGTATCTTTGGCATTTAAGGTTAGTTTTTTTGGTCGTTTTGGTCTGATTTTGGTCAAATAAAGGTATATGAAAAAGCATATACCAGACACCGTTACTTTTATTACTGAGAATAGATAACCAGATGACCCTTGGTCACTAACAATTACCTTGGTGAGGAATCTAGGATCATAGGGTAGACAAATTAACCATATGCGTCTACCGACTTTATAACGGTTTGACAATTAGATCTTAATTATCATTCCTTTAGTTGTTTGCCAGAAAACCATGCCTATTGATTACATTATATAAATCTCATTTACTTCTGTATTCTGTTTATTTAAATTTATTAATTTAATTAATCTCTTTAATCATATACCCCTTTTTGATAAACGTGACATAGACTCTAATTAGAATCCAAACGCATAGCTCTTGGGACGACCTCGGCTTTACCAACTAGCTATACCTCACACGACTGGGTACACTGCCCGTTAGTGCATTAGGTAGACCTTAGGTAAACGAGACACATTATAAATATTAAAACCTGGTCGGTAAAACCTGCATCAGAATCCAACTCCTTTGTCTTCAAGTGACGGCGTCAGCTTGTAGCTCCTGACGCCGTCAGGTAGGATTTCCAACATGCTTTTGAGACTTTGTCGTTTTCTTCACTTTTATGCTCCAAAAACGTCCAAAATGCAATGTTTTCCAGAATTCCTCCCAAAAGTACCTAAAATGACAAAAGGAACGATTTAAGGTAATATTTGTTCATAAAATCACGATTTAGGGCTTAAATGACCCCCTAAAAGCATAACACTTTTCGCCTCATCAAATACCCTTACACTTGAGATTTGCTTGTCCTCAAGCAAATGCGCTTTTATTCCAATCAAAATATGAGCTAGGGGTCATTTAACACTAATAAAAAAGTAATTACAACAAATAGTCATTCCATCCTAGTCCTAACAAGCACGGAAATCATACACTAGCACCTCACAAATAGTGTTTGGATACTCTCATCTCTTGGGTGTTATAAACCTATATAACTAAATGGAAATGGAAAAATATCACTCACTACCTGTCATAGCAAATAGATTACCATAGGCTTGGGAAAGGATCAAAAACCTCCTCCACTAGGCGTAAGCACCTAAGATAAACTATCAAAGAGGGCTTTTCAAGGGTTGTAATCTTAGGTGTAGGGATTTGATAACACGGTTTGTTGGAATAAAGGATATTTTACTGGTGGCGAGTTAATTATCTTGATCAAATACATGCACAAAGTGGCGTTGCTAAGCCAAGACTCGACTCGACTTAAGCTAAAAAGAAAATAACAAAAACATAAATAAACATAAAATGAAACGGGATGGTAGTCCGTATGTTTTTTCTACTTTTCTTTTTCCAATTTTTTTTCGTTTTTCTTGTTTTTTCGATTTTTTTTTCATACACTCTTGCCCTACCATCCAAAATAATACATCATAGGGGCCTCGGTTCTCCCCTTACACTTGAACTTTTACATACTTTACAATTAACTATTCTAATGACTCGAATTAAGATAATTGAAAAACTTGGAGTACTTTAAAATATTAACGCACATATGGGGGTAATAATTGACTTCTTCCCCATTACTCCATTACATTAGTACTTTACCCATGAGTCCCAATCGTCCCAAAACAATATGTATAAGATATGACTCGACTTAGCAACCATGTAATCAATTAGACAATTAACTAAGGGTTTAAACAAATGTTGTCACAATAATGCACTAAAGATGAGTGCATAAAAGGTAGGCTAAGGCGATTTGGGTGTACATTTGGGGGTGGATTGTAAACAAATTCTTCCTTTAAGTAAAATGCTTAAAGTTAGAAATGAAAAAGTTAGGCTCTGGGGGTTGTACTAGGGGTATCGTGTACTAAAAATGAGTACATCGCAAAGGTGTGGGAGAATTACTTGACCAATGAAGTTAATGTAATTGTAATAACACAGGTGTAAAACAAGGGGTTATCATAATGCCTCTTATCATGTAGTAAATCTAACTACACGAATGTAGCCTCACTTGTGGACTTGGGATGGTCACTAACGCAAGTTCTAGAATCTATATACTACCGGTACACACACAAGCATAAATGCTTTTCCTATCAAATCTAGGGGCGAACCTCACATATTTGGGGTGGAAAATTTTTTGAGTGGTACGGTTTTTGTGCTAGTCATATGACTCCTATCCATGAGACGCTTATTAAGACTAAAGTTTCACTCCTATATGTTGTAAAAAATTTTAAATTTGGTGCTAAAATTGCCCTAACAAGTATTTCTCTCAGTTTTATTACACATCTACCATTAAACAAACAAAAATCAAGTGCAATTGTAATCTCTAAGGTGTCTTCATTTACCCCCTTACACATAAGCTGAACATTGTCCCCAATGTTCAATAAAAAGATGTAAAAGTAAAGAAAATGAAAGAATGAAACAAATACTCCACTGATTCGTTTGGTGTGGATGGTGTGGTAACATGGCTAAATCCTCCTCCAAGATGATGTAGAAGCTTCAAGATTAAAGCAGCGCCAAAAGCTTGATTCCGTGTACATCTCCTTGTCCAATATAACCTGTTAAACCTGAAAAACAATCAAGGCAAACCTCGCGTAAAATCAGCGGTAAAATCTATATACAGATATAATGCTTGTGGAATGAATGTTTGTAGATTCCTGGAGTTAAAGATTTAGCAAATTTTCTCAATCCCGGCAGAAAAACAAAACTTTCAAAAAATTTTCAGAAAATTATTGCCTGACGCCGTCAGGTTGTAAGACCTGACGCCGTCAGAACTGATCTGACATAATTTTTATGTTTATTTTCCGGAAAATTTCTGGAAAAACCAATACCTTAATTCCTGGAATCCTGCAAAACTTCATTATGACTCGATACAAGCATTTGACTCAAACAAATACTAATATGTATGTTCATTTTATATTGTTATGATTCATGTTCAATTCGTTCTTTAAAACAAATTTAGATTTCCCTTACACTTATCTTTTGCAAAATACCTTTATATGTAGTTAAGACGAAGTTAAAAACAAAATAAAGCATTTTCACAATTTGATTTGAAACATCAACCATTAGCAATAAAAATAAAACACAAATACGGAAACAAATAAAATCAAACAATCAAACAAACAAAACAAATAAAACTTGGGTTGCTCCCAAGAAGTGCTTTTCTTTATTAACGAGTCTTGTAGCTAGACTCAAAGTCACGGTCTATTACGTGACTCCATCGTTGGTCACGGTTTCTAGGTCATCCTCTTGTTTAGTCTTATATTCCGGACCTAGTTGCAAGCATACCTTGTAGAAACAAAATATTCTACCCATAACATAGTCTACTCCTCTACGTCTATCCTCATCATTCCTATAGTAGACTGCTTGCTTATGCTCTTTCTCAAGGTTGGATAAGAGTCGGTATTGCTCTATCTTATATGGCATTTGGTAGGCTATTTAATCGGTCTCATCCTTGAATCTAATTATCCCTAGAGATGGGTCATAATTCATTTTTAGAGGCCTCAATAAACGGCTTTCCAATCACTACTTGACTTAGGCAACCCTCTATTACCGGACGGATATGTTCTACAATCACGAAATCAGTAACATATGTGAAGTTTCCTACAAAAACATGTAATCCTTTTACTCTTCCCACAAAGTTACTTATCCAACCCGTGTTGGGAAATATCCTAGGTCCAAGTTGCTTTTTCATTATCCAATTGTAATGGATCCTAGTCATGATGTTTATGGGAGATTTAAGATCGATGTAGGTTTTCCACACATGCACATGCCCAATGTTGCACGGTATGTTGATATTGGATGGATTGCCCGCTTTGATGATTGGTGAACCTAGGAAGTATGGTGTCTCAGGGTCATCGAATAAATCCTTATGGTATGCACGTTCTTCCTTAGTGGGTAACCTATTGAAGTAGTCCTCTCCATCATCTACTTCTTCTACTTCCTTTTTCTTATCCTCCTCAACTTTTTTAACTTCATTCTCATGTTCACTTTCTATTCTAACTTCATCCTTATCACTTTCCTTCCTATTTTTATCGATTGGCTTATTAGTGACAACGTTAACAAAGTGGACATGTTTGGATGATAAGGGGTCCTTAATTTGGGGTGCGCTACTTGTGTTCCTAGCTTCCTTATTTGGTGGTGACAACACTTGGTTGTTGAGGGCTTTCAATAAGTTATCTATTTTATTGTTCATCTCCGTTTGTTGTTGATTAAATTCGGATTCGAACTTAGTTATACGAGCTTCTTGAGATGCCATAAATTTAGACATCAATCCTTCAAGATTATTGGTACTACCATAGTTATTGGAAGGATTGTCATTGAAAGTGCGGTTTGAGGATGAACCGCTTGATTGGAAACGATTAGGTGGATTGGAAAAATTGTTTTGGGGCATGTTTTGATTTTGTTTCCACCTAAAGTTTGGGTGATTTTTCTAAGAGGGGTTGTATGAATCACCGTAAGGGTTTGGCTCAGGTTTGAAAGTGTACCACTTTTCTCCCGCTCTGTCGGTACGCGAGGATGCGTAGTCCGCAAAAGCTTGTTCGGGGAGTTCCATGCAATCACGAGTGTCGTGAGAACCACTACAATATTCGCATGAAGAAGTGATTTTGTTCACTTGGCTTGAAGGTTTAGGAACTTCGTAGGATTTCATGAGAAACTTGACTTGGTCCTCAAGTTCCATGATCCTATGGTCGGGAGTGCTTGAATTATTCGAAGGCAAAGATATTGCCTTGACCGTTTTGTTCAAATCACGGGGATCATTCAAACTTTCATTGTCATAGAGAGTGAGATCTTCTATGAGTTCCCATGATTGTTCGCACTTAGATCACGTAGCTTACCACCGGCCGCTTGGTCAATGGTTTGCCTCGTAGGGATATTGATATGGTAATAGAAGATTTGGACTTGGAGCTAAAGATCTATGCCATGGTGAGGGACTTTTTGAAGTAAGTCCTTGAATTGAGTCCATGCCTCGTAGAGGGTTTCGCCTTGACGTTGTTGGAACATCAAGATTTCATTTCTTAGCTTGGTAGTTCTTCCCGGTGGGAAAAGTTGAGCAAGGAAACGAGAGGTGAGATTATCCCAAGAGGTGATGGATCCTGCGGATAGACGTTTTAGCCATTGGCTAGCTTGGTCTCGCAGAGAGAATTGGAAGAGACGCAATCGGGTCGTCTCTCGAGTGTTAACATCAAGGTTTATGGAATCTACGATTTTGAGAAAGCCCTTGAGATGTTGATTTTGATCTTCGGAACGAAGTCCATGGAATGCACATCCGCTTTGCACCAACCGGATGGTGTCGGATCAGAAGGGAGACATATTGGCTCCTTGTGTGAGCTCAATGGTGTTTCGATAGCCTTGGTGGCTAGGACGGGAGTACTCTCCTAAAGTACGGGCTCTAGGAGGTTGGCTTGGTTGTGGTATGTTTTGTTGTGCTGGGTTGTTGGGATCAAGGATATTACCACCTTCCATGATGGCGGATGGTAATGGTTACGAACAAATGCACGAAGAAAATAGATAGACTAAAGAAAACCTAGAAAAATAAAATAAAGTCTCACTAGAAAGGAATCTAATGAGTAGACCTAAACAAAATATATTCAACCTAAACAATAACTATTCCCAGGCAACGGCGCCGAAAACTTGATGCGTGGATTGCGGTCGACGCAAAATGTTTGACCTCTCAAGGGATCTTGAGAAGCTTGCAATCCCAAATAGGCAGTGTACCTAACCGATGTAATATAGTGAAGTGGCAAGTACCGGGGGATTGATCGTTCTCCACAAGGAATAGTGTTCGTTAGGATTGAAGGTAGTCTAATTAGGCCTAGAGGTGAAGGATGATTCTTTTTGTATTTTTATATTTTTTGGAAAGCAAGTAAAAATCTTGGTTTTGGAAGAAGTGGGCGGAATTAGTTGCTAGTCAACTAACCCAAATAAACTACAAATGCAAATAAAATAAAATAACAAGAAAATAAAATGTTCGTGAAACTTATAAGGAGAAAAGCGTGTTTACTTAGACTTCATTACTCCCTAGTTATCTTTTATTGATTGATAAGCTTATTGTAGTTGTGTGGGTGATAGGTTGCATTCCTTAATACCATTCGTAGGGCCGTGCATGATCTTCCCTAACTCTATAAGCTTCTACCTCTTCCTATGGCGACACGTTTAGTATCCTAACCTTGGCCTCCTTAGTAGTCACTTATACATTAAATACAACCATAATAATCGTAGTGCCATTCGATTCATATTTCTTAAGACATCAAGCAGGTTACCAAAGGAATTTAGCCATTTTTCTTAAGCCTAATATCGATAAACATTCACCCAACAACAACTAACAATAAACAATCAATCAATAATCAATAACTAGGTTTCATTACATCTAAGCAAACACAAACAAACCTAGCCTAGCATGTTAAATAAAAGACAAGCATAAGATAAAATCAAACAACACATAGACATATTGAATGATTATTTATCTTCAATGAAACAAGGAAGATTCAAGGGTTTGAAACCCTTAAAAAGTGCAGGAAGTTCGTACTAGGGTTACACCAAAACTCTCTCCAAAGTTACACACTTTTAATGAAAGAAAATCCTAAAATATATATAGAATTTACACTCTAACGGCGTCAGCTTTTAGAGTTTGACGCCGTCAACCCACCGCGTTTAGGGTTTTCAGATCACCTAGATCCACTTCTGATGCCGTCACCTTGCAAATCCTTCTGTGCTGTCTCTCTTTAGCATTATGTTGGGAATAAAGCTAACAGTTACCACTGATAGGCTTGTGGAAGACACTGCTGAAGAATGCACTAGCAGTGGAAACTCATTACCACTGCTAGTACATATTATTACCACTGCTTACTAGATAACTGTTATGTATTCGTGTATAGATAAGTATAGAATAGATCTTGTGAATATTCTATTTAGATAGCATTATACTTATCTTGTAAAGGACTCCTTGTGCTATAAAAGGAGATCCTAGGTCATGATCATAGGTACAAATTACCCTAGAGAGCTTCAAGGTGTAACCCTAGTGATAGCTAAGATCACT
>LBNU01030156.1:30444-43597 GCA_014162995.1 Artemisia annua | reverse complement strand
CCCCCCAATCGATATGCTCAAGCTCCGCCATTGTGTTGTATTATTCAAAAATAGCTTGCACATTGTATATGAAGATTAGTAAATATGACAATGAAAGAGTACTAAATGTGGTACACTTGTACACTTGCACGTAGAAATGAAGTGTAACAAATTAATTGATCTCTACACTTATGTGTAAACAAGTTTTATGCTCGTACAAACATATAAATGCTTACAATTCTTTCTAAATTAATAAGTGTGAAAAATATAAGCTGATAAAGATAGCTTAATGTTAAATAAAACTTTCAAATATTTTGATGTATGGAAATTTGATTGGATTCCCATGTGTCACAGGAAAGAGTCATGAGAGACCTCCAAATTTCGCTTGAAAATATCAAAATGGCCACACAAGAATTTAGTAAAAAGAATTGTGTTGGAAGTGGAAGAGATTGGAAGGTATACAAAGGAGAACTCTCACATGCTAAAGCTAATGCTAATGCTACTGGACGTACCACCATTGTTGCAAAGCAATGGATACGGAAGTATGGTCAAGAAAATAATCAATTTCGGACATAACTTGATATTCTTTTTAATCGCAAGCATGAAGATATTACAAGTCTTGCAGGCTATTGTGATGAGCAGGGTGAAACAATTATTGTTTACAAGCATGCGTGGAATGGTAGTCTTGATGAACATCTAAACAATGTGAATCTGACATGGATTAAACGGCTACAGATATGCATCGATGTTGCGAGTGGATTAGAATTCCTTCATGGAGGCGGTGTAACACAAAAGAAGCTGAACATCAAAAGTGTCAACATTCTACTAACTAATGACTGGAAGGCCAAAATTTCTAATTTTGAATTCTCGTCGTTAGATTCATTACGTTAGAACATAAATCATGTCAGCGATAATGCTTATGGTACATTTGCCTACCGTGATCCAGAGTACCCCAAATCGGGTTACTTAACAGATAAATCAGATCTATATTCATTTGGTGTTATTTTACTGGAGATTTTGTGTGGGAAACTGGCATGGGAGAGGGATGTGAGGAATATTCTCAATCTTTAGGTCCTTTGGCTAAAAGACACTTTGAAGAAGGAAACCTTGATGAGATGTTCTTTGAGGGTATAAAGCAATAGATTGTGCCACACTTATTTTCCACATTTGAAAAAGTAGCCTATGAGTGCTTATGTGATGATAGTAATCAGCGGCCAGAGGAAAGTGGGGTGGTAATTCAACTTAAGGAGGCATTAGAATTCCAAGTAAGGGTTTTTCATATAGTCAATACATATATACCACCAGTAATATGTACTTATTATCTAAACAAACAATAAATTAAACAAAATTTTGATAAAACATCAAGTTGTTTTCATCAAAAATATATTTAAGTGAAATATGGTTTCTTGAAAAAACAAAAAGCACGATAGTTTTTAAGTCACTTCGACTATCTTTTTAAATAATAGTTGCTTTTGCTAGATATTTTTATATTGATGGAAACAGTTTTATTAGATCTTATGTTTTAATTGTTTAATTGATATATAAGAGGATAAAGAAATCTGGGAAACCAAGCTGCCTTGGAACTGTTGGAAAACACGAAAGCGTTTTAGGCTTATATTCGATGAAGAGAGGAACACTTGAAGAAAGTTTACAATGTTATTGATTGCTTAAGCTTTGCTTCGGTACATAGAAATGCATCACCTTACACCTATTTATACTACTCTATGGGAGGTTCTAGAACCGAAATATTTTCCATGGATAATTACTTACATCATCATCCTAATCTTAATTCTAGATCATTCTTGATACATCATTATCCTTATCAACATATCTAGTTCTAGATACTTCCTACTAGATAAGTTTATCAAGATATTTCTTATACAATATTCTAGATATTTCATGTAGATATTATTCATGAGGATTCTACGAGTTTCTAAAAACTTCTTCATCATGGGCTCGGGCTTTTATTGATAGTCCAATCTTTATTGGACTAAATCAAGTTTACGATCCAACACCCCCCTTTAAACTTGATTTACCGACTCCAAGCATCATTCGTTGTCTTGAGAAATCTATCTCGTTGAGCGGCTTGGTGAGGATATCTGCAACTTGGTTTTCGGACCTCGTATGTATCACTTGGACATCCTTCCTTGCAACGCACTCTCGAATAAAGTGATAACGAGTGTTGATATGCTTACTTCGATCATGGTAGACTGGATTTTTAGCTAAGTCAATGGCCGACTTGTTATCCACGTAGATCTCAGTCGCATCTTCTTGCTCCATGTGTAGCTCCTTTAGCATACTTCTAAGCCAAATTGCATGGCATACACATGATGTTGTAGCTACAAATTCCGCTTCACAACTGGACAAGGTAACAATAGTTTGCTTCTTTGAAGACCATGTAAAAGCATTGTTACCCAGGAAGAATAGGAATCCAGTTGTACTTCTTCATCGTCTTTGTTTCCAGCCCAGTCACTGTCCTTATATCCAACCAGCTTGAAGTCTTCACCTTTTGAGTAAAACATACCATAGTCTACAGTACCTTTGATATAACGGAGGATCCTCTTCGCAATCTCCAAATGTTTTGTCATAGGCTCTTCCATGAAACGACTAATCAATCCAACCGCAAAGAGGATGCCGGGTCTTGTACATGTCAAATAACGCAAACTTCCAACGAGACTCTTAAATAGAGTCGAGTCTACTACTTCTCCTCCGGCATGCTTAGAAGGCTTTGCCTTATGTTCTATGGGGGTTCCAACGGGATTGCATTTATCCATACCGAACCTCTTTAATATCTCCTTTGCGTATCTTTCTTGACATATGAATATTCCTTCGTCCGTTTGCTTCACCTCAATGCCAAGATAATAAGACATAAGTCCTATGTCTGTCATCTCGAACTCTCTCGTCATTGACTTCTTTAGTTCATCAATCATACTTGAAGAATTTCCTGTAAAGATTAAATCATCCACGTACAAGTAGACGAGCAATATACTTCCATTTCCAAATTTCACGTAAAGTGCATATTCACTTAGGCATTTTGTAAAACCATGTTCTTGGAAATACTTGTCAATTCTAGTATTCCAAGCACGTGGTGCCTGCTTTAGACCATATAAGGCCTTCTTCAACCTTAGCACTTTACCTTCTTGCCCTTTGGCAACATATCCCTCCAGTTGCTCCACATAAACTTCTTCTTCGAGAAGTCCATTTAGAAATGCAGACTTCACATCCATTTGGTGGATTTTCCACCTATATTGAGCAGCAATAGAAATAATCATTCTAATAGTTTCTAAACGAACAACAAGAGCAAATACCTCTTCGTAGTCGATCCCATGCTTCTGATTGTAACCTTTTGACACAAGTCTTGCCCTGTACTTCTCCCCATCGCCTTTGGCATTTTTCTTGGCCTTGTATACCCACTTGACTCCTATAGCCTTTTGGCCTTTCAGAAGGGTCGTCAACTCCCACGTATCATTCTTTTCTATTGACTTTATCTCCTCGTCCATGGCTTGTCTCCATTTCTTGCTTCTCATAGCTTCTTCAAAAACTAAAGGTTCACAGTCAGCATATAAACAAAGAAGGGGTATTTCCTCAGTTACCTCGTAGAGCTCCTGCAAACTTCTTGTCTTTGGTTCTCCTTCACTTGAACTTGAAGGTGAGTCTTGGGTTGGAGTTGGACTTTGAGGTTGTTGGACTTCTTCACTTGATTCACTTGTCTCTTCTTCGTTAGTCATAGGAAGAAAGTCATACCTTTCATTTTCCTTAATGCTCCAATCCCATGCTTCTTCTTCATTGAACTCCACGTCTCTACTCACTACCACCTTCCCAGTGATTGGATTATAGAGCTTATAACCTTTTGACTGCTTGTCGTAGCCAACGAACACATACTTTTCACTTCTATCATCAAGCTTGGATCGCCTTTGGCTCGGAACGTGAACATACGCTATACTTCCAAATACCTTTAGGTGAGAGACAGTAGGCTTCATTCCATTCCATGCTTCTTGTGGAGTCTTGTTGTCTAAACTCTTTGACGGACACCGGTTCAATAGATATACCGCACAGTCAACCGCTTCGGCCCAAAACTCCTTTGGCATCTTCTTACTTTTAAGCATGCTTCGGACCATATTTAGAATGGTTCTATTCTTTCTCTCCACCACTCCATTTTGTTGTGGGGAGTAAGGAGCCGTTATAAATCTCCAGATCCCATTATCCTCACAAAATTCGTTAAATTATTTTGATAAAAATTCTCCACCTCTATTGGATCTCATGGATTTAATTTTTAAACTTTTCTCCTTTTCTACCATAGCTTTAAATATCTTAAAAGCTTCAAAAGCTTGGGATTTTTCTTTTAAAAAATATACCAAGTTTTTCTTGAAAAGTCATCAATAAAAAGCATGAAGTAAAGATTCTTACCATGAGAGGGTGGAGTAATGGGACCGCAAAAGTCCGTGTGAATTAGTTGTAGAGGCTCCTTAGCTCTTGATGTCGCTTCTTTCGGGAACGAACTCCTAGCATGCTTCTGATGAGTGTGCAAATACTCATCATTTCTGTCACATTTAGACTGCAAAAACATCTGAAAACACACAGAAATGCCTTAAAATACATAAAATATCATGGAAATGTCTTTTTATGTGTTTCAGATACAAAAGGATTGAATACTGATGAAAAACAGTCAAGTTTGCATAATTGACAGTTTCAGCCCCTGAACTTTCAAAAGTTGTCAAAACTAGTCCATGGTTATTCAAAACATGGAAAAATTATCATCAAAGGTCCTTGGGGATTCACAAGTTGTCAAATTAATCCTTTAAAGTTCAAGTTTGCAAAATAACAACTTTGGTCCCTCAAGTTTGAAAAATGGCAAAATAGGCCCCTGAAGTTTCACACTTTGGCATAAATAGTCCTTGAGGGTTTAAAATGAATGAAAAGTCAACATTAGTCCATGGGAAATCAAACTTGTTCACTTTAGTCCCTGGATGAAATTTTTCTTAAAATGGCAACTTTTACCCCTCAAGTTTCAAAATTGGCAAAACTAGTCCTCGGGTTTTAAAAAAATGGAAAATTATCAAATATAACCCTTGTACTATTCATCTATGGCAAAAATTGGTCCTTGTGATAACCTTGGGATAATTACATGTCCAACTCCTCAAAAATCCAAATGTTACACTAATGATCCTTGGGCTTAAACCTATATAAACCAAACGTATCCTATTACTACTACACTAACCCAATAATAAAAACCCAAACCCAAAAATAAATATAAACCCAACCCCCATTTTTTGTGATCCAATCCATAAGCCAACACAAACCCACACCCCTTTATATTTAACGGGGTTTGACCCCGGTCAACTCCCTCCCAAAACCACCACCACTGTTCACCCTTCTCCCTCACCCCTGTAATCACCAAAAACCAGGGTGGTTTTGCCACCTCTCCACCACCACCTGTCTCCCCAGCTCACCCCCTACACCTCATCATACCAAACCACTTCTCATTTAATGCATCCCCACCATTCCACACTCTACCACCACTCACATTCCCCTGTTTTGGTTGCCAACTCAACCCCAGCTCCATCCCTACTATATTTCTTGTTCCTCCACCTCACATAACATCCCAAAGTTCTTTAATTGCTCTCAAACTGCTCCTAGCTACTGTTGCAACTTTTTGGCGCCAAAAAGTAAATTGAATGGTTAAGATCAATTCAGAAGATCCAATGGCTAAAATGGAGTGGAAAAGTCTCAGAAGACACCTGGAAGGCAAAAAGATCTTTTATAAAGAAAGAGAGGAGCAATGTAGTAGGATATCTAGTGTAATTTAGTTTTCTTTATGTCGAATTAATTGTGTTTTAAATTCCAGTGTATCTTTAAGCTTTCAAGTACTTTGTTAAGTGTTTTCAGTGTGTAATAAACTATTTTCAAGTTTCAATTTCAATCTTAAGTTTAATTTCCAGTTTATGTTCAAAATCACCTCAAAATCTCATGTTAATGGAATGTTGTTTGTAGTTGATGTTAAGGACTCAGTAGCTCATATAAGCTCCCTATAAAGCTTCTATAAGCTTTTAGAAACATAAAAATCAGTGTTCATCATCAAACTCAAAATTACTAAAAAATCAAGAAAATAGTGAGGAAAATAAAAAATTCAGAAGAATGAAAGAAGATGGCTGGAGCAGGGTGTATTGTGGATTGCCCTTGGTTTAGAAGCTTAGTGGTAAGCTGATAGGGTTGTTCTTGGTCCTTGTTCTTGGTTCTTTGGCTGGATTGCACTTTGTAAGCAAATTTCTCATTATTAGCATTATACTATTCCATTGTGTTTAGCTGTTTAATCTTGCTCTGTTATGCTTATTTTGTGTTAGTTAATCATAATATAGCTTAATATAGTCTGCTTGTTCTTTAATATTTGTAGTTTCTAAAAATCTTATTTTCACAGTTAAATAGCTTCTTAGTAATTATTGAGTATTTGCTGTTCTAATTGGTATATTTGTGCTTAAATCAGTCTATATGATCATATTAGAACCTTATGAATCAGTTTTATGGATTAAATCATTGATTTGCTATGAAAATCATAAAATCAGTTTTCTAAGGGATTGTTTGGATCAAGCTGCTAAACTGAGTATTTGCATGTTATTGTTACTGATACTTGTTGCTTCATGTTAGTTTAGGTTAATAAAGTTCATTTCAGTCATAATACAAAGGCCTTATTAGTATAAAAGTCAAAATAGTGTGTAATCCCTATTAGCTTTTAATCTGTTAAGTTATTTAGATCCATATTCCACATATTAATGTAAAAGTTGATAATCTGGCTTAATTTCATGTTCTAATAGCTTAATACAACATAATTAGTCAGTAAATTTAGATTAAAGTTCATCTTGGTCAAACTTAGTAGGTAATTTTAAAAGTCAAATTTTCAGTTGTAAAATTTTTGAATAAACTTTGCAATTTCTTGTAGGCTTTAATATTAGAGTTCTTGATTTGTGTTTTTTAGGTTTTAATCTTTGGCTGCTAATCTTGTTCAGTGTATTTTTTATGATTTTATTAAGCTTAGTATAACTGCTTATTTAGTACTTTCCATTTAGCACTTTTTCAAAAGTATGCTCTGTACACAGTAAAACTTGCCACTTTCATAAGCTTGCACAAGCTTACTCAGTGTTTGTTAGTTTGTGTATTTTGGTTTTTCTAGAAGCCCTTCTGGCCTATTGCTTATGTGTATGCTTATTTTCCCATTAAATGCTTATTGGAGTGCTTAATTTGTTTTTCATGTTTGCCCAAAATCACTCTCTATACTGACTCATCAGTATAGGTGAGCCATCTTCATAAGCTCATCAAAAGCTCATCACTGAGCTTAAGCTTGTGATCTCTAGCTTTTTATAAAGCTAAGCAACCATATTCAAAGTTTCAAAGCTCATTTTCCATTTTCAAGATTATTTAATAAGCCTGTAACAAGCTTTTTCTTTGTCCCATTTTATATCTAACTGAGCAATTCAGTGAGTTCACACCACTTTCATAAGCTCCTAAAAAGCTCACCAGTGGACCCCACAAGGTGAGCTTTGGCTTTTTGGAAAGCCCACCAGCCCTACTTGCTATATCCAGTGCTTATTTTGGCTTTTGAGCTTATTTCATAAGCTTGAATTGACCTTCAAGTTGACTGCAGGGGGTGTTTGGCATAAGTGTTCATTGAAAGTGCTTATTAGTTTACTTAAGCTTATTCAGTGCTTGTTTCTTGTTCCTTTTTCTCATTTCCAGTTCCTTGTACTTATTTAAATCTTATTTTACTTTTGGTTTCTAGTAATAAGCTTATTTCAAGCTTATTTGAACTTGTTTCAAGCTTGTTCAAAGCTTAAATTTCCAAAGTTTAGCCAAAAGCTAAACTGCTTCATCTCCTAAGCTCACAACTGCTTATTTTTCACTTCTAATTTTTTTGTCTTTATCAAACTTGCATAATTACAGTATATAAATAGTTAAGAAAAATAAAAACACAAAAACATCATTTTAAAGCTAAGTGATAGCTTCTATTTAGGAGCTTAATTGCTTATTAGCTTATTTTTATTAAGGACATATAGTTTTTATAATTTTCCTAGGTTCCTGTACTTATATAATATTTATAGAAAAAGTTTCAGATTTATTAGAGTTTATTTACTATTTATAATAAATCAAAGTTAATTTAAATAATTAATAAATAGTAATTAATTAATAATAAATTCATAAATAGTGTAATAATTATATTTTCAGTTTTAAAATAAGTTTTATAATATTTTAGATTTTTCAAAGTTAAAATTTCATTTATTTAGCTTAAATTCATATTTAATTGTATTTTAGTGTATTATTAAATAGTTAAAAATAGTTTTTAATTAATAATAATTAAATAAATAGTTTAATAATTAATTCTAATTTTTAAATAATTTTCTTTTATTATTAGGATCCCAAAAACATAAATTTCACATTCGTGGGATTTGTATTGATCATATTACACTTTTTATTTTGTTACGGTTACGTAATTATTACGTAAACGTATGTGTTTTAGGTTTTTAGGTTTTCTTATCTTTTTAATAAGTTTCTATATAAATAAATAGTTTAAGTTTATTTAATTTGCATTTAAGCCGCTAAGGCATGCAAATTCCTCTATAGTTATAATTCCACCTTTTGTTTTGAACGTTTACGTTTATTTGAACCTGAACGTACGTTTTTAAGTTCTCTTACGTTTTTGGATAATCTGATTTCACGTACTTATTGATATATTCTGTTTAAGCTATAATCACTTATATTTCATTAGTGTAATCACTTATACCCCCTTTTCTGTTCAATATTCCTGATCACAGATTCGTTTTATTACAGATTTCACACCTCGTTGGGAATAAACGACCCGGGGATATTCTATACTCCTTTGGTGTAATTGCATTGTGTCCTTGATAGTTTGACTTTTGTTGACCAAATCCTTGGTTGATTTTAATTGACTGTTCAGGGGCCAATCAAATTTTGGCGCCGCTACCGGGGAGGTGTGCTGCGTACAACAAGTTTGAAGCATTAGTGAGTTTTGAATATACATCCATTGTATATTTACCATCTTTGTCCATATTCTCATATTTTCATATAAAAACCAAAATTATCGTGAAGTTAATTCGTTTGACGGATCGATAACCAAAAACATTTTAATTTCAGTTTTCAACGAACACAAAACCCAAAAAGATTCTTCTTACCTTTTCTGAGTTTCCTTCACTTAAGGGATTCTTAGACTCGTCTTAGTGCATGCACACTCGTTCTTCTAGGTCATCAAGCCCTCTCCGTGAGCTTGTAAACATACCTCGAAGACGTCGTAGACGTTCTGCTCCATCAGTCGTATCTGAGATACGTACTGAACCTAAAACCCCTGTCATCATGACAGAAGACCGCCCAATGAATGAGCTTCTCCAAGCACCCATTGAGGGCTATGGAGATGCCATTGTTGTTCCAGCCATCGTGGCTGACACTTTCGAGCTCAAAACCGGGTTACTGAATCTTGTAACCCAAAGCCAATTCTATGGTTTTGAGAGGGACGATCCTCATGCTCATATTCGATGGTTTAATAAGATCGCATCTACCATCAAATACAAAAATGTCCCACATGAAGCAATCAAACTTCTTCTATTCCCATTTTCCCTCGAGGGACAAGCCCGGATTTGGCTTGAAAAACAACCCCCTCGTTCGATTGAAACATGGGAAGATTTAGTTACAAAGTTTGTGAACGAATTCTATCCTCCCCACAGAACCACCAGTCTTAAGAATGAAATCATGAAATTCTCACAAAGATTTGATGAATCATTTGGGGAGGCATGGGATCGTTACAAAGAATTGCTCCGCAGATGTCCGCATCATGGTTTTACCGAGTTAATGCAAATGGACACTTTCTATAATGGTTTAAACCAAACAGACCAAGATTCTCTTAATGCCTCCGCGGGAGGTAATTTTTTGAGCAAAACCACAAAAGAAGCTTTAGCAATCATTGAAAACAAGTCTCAGGTCCGTTCTGCACGAGCTAAGCCATATCAATCTCATGCTAGTGCCGGTCCTTCTACTTCATCGCATGTGAGTACTTCTAGCACCGATGCTAAGATTGACAAACTCACAGATGCTATTCAAGCTTTGGTTCTCTCAAATCAAAAGAAAGTCACTTTCACACAAAATCCTTCACATGCTGAAGTAAAGAAAGTGGAAGTCTGTGTCACTTGTGGTGGCCCTCATGCATACTACAACTGTACTGCCACCGATGGTAGTCCTTTTGAAGCCAATGCTATAGCCGGTACTTCAAATCAAGGAGGTAATCAATACCGTCCTCAAATTGAACCAAGTTACCGTGCTAGCAATTATCAAGGACCACCCGGGTTTAACCAAAACCAGCATTTTCAAAATCGGAACCAAAACCAACCTCGAATGAACCAAGGTTATCAAAACCAAGGGAATTTCAATCCAGGACAACACCAAGGTTTCCAAAACCAAGGAAACTTTAATCGGAACAATTTCAATCCAGGAAATCATTTTCAGGGAAATGGTAATCCAAATCAAGGGAATTTCCAACATCAAGGTTATAATCAAAATAACCGAATCCAAAATTTCCCTAACCAAACTCAAGCCATTCTCCCAGCTCCACAACCATCATCTGATGAGTTGTTAAAGCAGTTCATGAAAACTCAGGAAGAAACAAACAGGTTGTTGGTCAGCCAGATCTCTGAGATCAAAAAGTCTTTAAATGATCGACCCTCGGGCTCAGGTACTTTACCTAGCAACACGATCGCTAATCCGAGGGGCGATGCAAAGGCGATCACAACCAGAAGTGGTGTTTCATATGAGGGACCCACTATTCCTACTACCTCTTCTTCTCCTCCTTCTAAGGTAGTGGAAAGTGAACATGAGGTGACAAAGGACAAAGTATCTCCTACTAATAACGGAGATACCGACGACGTCCACCCTCAAGTTGTCCCAAAACCCAAGTCTAAACCAGGAGTTGTTTTTGAATCACATGAAATCCCGGTTGAAAACCCTAAATCCAAAACTTCTATTCCTTACCCATCACGTTTAAATGAGCAAAAGCTCCGCGAGAAGGCTAGTCAACAAATGGACAAATTCTTTCAAATCTTTAAAGAATTACACTTTGACATAAGCTTTGCGGATGCTATCATTCTGATGCCCAAGTTTGCATCAACAATCAAACACTTGTTAAGCAACAAGGAAAAACTGTTTGAAATGGCAAAAACTCCACTGAACGAAAACTGCTCAGCAGTTCTATTAAAAAAGCTTCCTGAAAAGCTTGGAGATCCTGGAAAATTTCTAATACCTTGTGTATTTCCGGGAATGGTTGAATGCTATGCCTTGGCCGATCTTGGTGCAAGCATCTACCTGATGCCTCATTCAGTATGGAAGAAACTTTCTCTTCCGGATCTTATTCCTACATGCATGACTCTAGAGCTTGCTGATCGTTCAATATCTCGTCCTCTTGGCATTGCTGAGGACGTGTTTGTGAAAGTAGGAAAGTTCCATTTTCCAGCTGACTTTGTGGTTGTTGATTTCGACGCTGATCAAAGGGTTCCTCTCATTCTTGGAAGAGGATTCCTAAGAACGGGCCATGCTCTCATTAATGTATTTGAGCATGAAATCACATTACGTGTTGGTAACGAAGCTATCACCTTTAACCTCGATCAAACTTCGAGGTACTCTTCAAATTATGATTCTGAATCGGTTAACCGAATCGATGTCATTGATATTGCTTCAGAGGAGTACTCTCAAGAATTTCTTGGTTATTCTCATAATTCTGTGAGTGGGGATCCCACCACATCTTCTCAACCTATCATTTCCGACTCTTCCCCTTCTCTCACTCCGTTTGAGGGAAGTGATTTCCTTTTGGAAGAGGTCGAGGCGTTTCTCAAAAGTGATTCAGTTCCAGAGGGAATTGATAACAATGAGATTGATCTAGAGGGAGATATTCTTCTTCTTGAGAAATTGTTGAATCAGGACAATTCTCCTCCACTCCCTCCCGTAAAACTTCATAATGAGGAAATTAAATCAGTTGATAAAACTAAAGAATTTCCTGAGGTCGAACTCAAATACTTGCCACCTCATCTTGAATACGCATTTTTGGAGGGTGATGATAAATTACCCGTCATAATTGCTAAAGATTTAAGTGATGAGGAAAGACTGCTCTCATAAAGGTCTTAAAGTCACACAAGCAAGCCATTGCTTGGAAACTCTCCGACATAAAGGGTATCAACCCTGAATTTTGTACTCACAAAATTTTAATGGAGGATGACTTTAAACCAGCAGTCCAACATCAAAGACGAGTAAAACCTAAAATCCACGATGTTATCAAACAAGAGGTTCTCAAACTTCTTGATGCAGGATTGATTTACCCGATATCTGATAGTCCTTGGGTTAGCCCAATTCACTGTGTTCCAAAAAAGGGTGGCATAACTGTTGTCACAAACGATGAAAACGAGTTGATTCCAACTCGATTGGTTACGGGATGGCGTGTTTGCTTTGACTATCGTAAGTTAAATGACGTCACCCGCAAAGACCACTTTCCTCTACCCTTCATGGATCAGATGCTTGAGAGATT
Organism: Artemisia annua; assembly: GCA_014162995.1. Lineage (NCBI taxonomy): Eukaryota > Viridiplantae > Streptophyta > Magnoliopsida > Asterales > Asteraceae > Artemisia > Artemisia annua. The sequence goes on along the minus strand of LBNU01030156.1, from coordinate 31,053 downwards.
AGCGGGAAACGAGTACTATTGTTTCCTTGACGGTTTCTCGGGTTACTTTCAAATCCCCATTGATCCACAAGATCAAGAAAAGACTACCTTCACATGCCCCTACGAAACCTTTGCTTATAAACGTATGCCTTTTGGCTTATGTAATGCTCCGGGCACGTTCCAAAGGTGTATGATGGCCATATTCTCCGACATGATCGGGAAAACAATGGAGGTCTTTATGGATGACTTTTCGGTCATTGGGGATTCGTTCCAAACATGTCTCTCCCATTTAGAAAACATGCTGAAAAGGTGTGAAGACACCAATCTTTGTCTAAATTGGGAAAAGAGTCATTTTATGGTCAAAGAAGGCATTGTCCTCGGCCATAAGATATCAAAGAATGGGATTGAGGTCGACAGAGCTAAGATTGATGTCATTGCCAAATTACCTCATCCCACTACAGTCAAAGGTATTAGGAGTTTTTTGGGTCATGCCGGATTCTATCGTAGATTCATACAAGATTTTTCTAAAATCTCCCAGCCCATGACCCATCTTCTTGAAAAGGATGCTCCTTTTATCTTCTCACCAGAGTGCATCGAAGCTTTTGAAACCTTAAAGAAAAAGCTTACTGA
>LBNU01030156.1:16104-26922 GCA_014162995.1 Artemisia annua | reverse complement strand
TTTTGGTTGCCAACTCAACCCCAGCTCCATCCCTACTATATTTCTTGTTCCTCCACCTCACATAACATCCCAAAGTTCTTTAATTGCTCTCAAACTGCTCCTAGCTACTGTTGCAACTTTTTGGCGCCAAAAAGTAAATTGAATGGTTAAGATCAATTCAGAAGATCCAATGGCTAAAATGGAGTGGAAAAGTCTCAGAAGACACCTGGAAGGCAAAAAGATCTTTTATAAAGAAAGAGAGGAGCAATGTAGTAGGATATCTAGTGTAATTTAGTTTTCTTTATGTCGAATTAATTGTGTTTTAAATTCCAGTGTATCTTTAAGCTTTCAAGTACTTTGTTAAGTGTTTTCAGTGTGTAATAAACTCTTTTCAAGTTTCAATTTCAATCTTAAGTTTAATTTCCAGTTTATGTTCAAAATCACCTCAAAATCTCATGTTAATGGAATGTTGTTTGTAGTTGATGTTAAGGACTCAGTAGCTCATATAAGCTCCCTATAAAGCTTCTATAAGCTTTTAGAAACATAAAAATCAGTGTTCATCATCAAACTCAAAATTACTAAAAAATCAAGAAAATAGTGAGGAAAATAAAAAATTCAGAAGAATGAAAGAAGATGGCTGGAGCAGGGTGTATTGTGGATTGCCCTTGGTTTAGAAGCTTAGTGGTAAGCTGATAGGGTTGTTCTTGGTCCTTGTTCTTGGTTCTTTGGCTGGATTGCACTTTGTAAGCAAATTTCTCATTATTAGCATTTTACTATTCCATTGTGTTTAGCTGTTTAATCTTGCTCTTTTATGCTTATTTTGTGTTAGTTAATCATAATATAGCTTAATATAGTCTGCTTGTTCTTTAATATTTGTAGTTTCTAAAAATCTTATTTTCACAGTTAAATAGCTTCTTAGTAATTATTGAGTATTTGCTGTTCTAATTGGTATATTTGTGCTTAAATCAGTCTATATGATCATATTAGAACCTTATGAATCAGTTTTATGGATTAAATCATTGATTTGCTATGAAAATCATAAAATCAGTTTTCTAAGGGATTGTTTGGATCAAGCTGCTAAACTGAGTATTTGCATGTTATTGTTACTGATACTTGTTGCTTCATGTTAGTTTAGGTTAATAAAGTTCATTTCAGTCATAATACAAAGGCCTTATTAGTATAAAAGTCAAAATAGTGTGTAATCCCTATTAGCTTTTAATCTGTTAAGTTATTTAGATCCATATTCCACATATTAATGTAAAAGTTGATAATCTGGCTTAATTTCATGTTCTAATAGCTTAATACAACATAATTAGTCAGTAAATTTAGATTAAAGTTCATCTTGGTCAAACTTAGTAGGTAATTTTAAAAGTCAAATTTTCAGTTGTAAAATTTTTGAATAAACTTTGCAATTTCTTGTAGGCTTTAATATTAGAGTTCTTGATTTGTGCTTTTTAGGTTTTAATCTTTGGCTGCTAATCTTGTTCAGTGTATTTTTTATAATTTTATTAAGCTTAGTATAACTACTTATTTAGTACTTTCCATTTAGCACTTTTTCAAAAGTATGCTCTGTACACAGTAAAACTTGCCACTTTCATAAGCTTGCACAAGCTTACTCAATGTTTGTTAGTTTGTGTATTTTGGTTTTTCTAGAAGCCCTTCTGGCCTATTGCTTATGTGTATGCTTATTTTCCCATTAAATGCTTATTGGAGTGCTTAATTTGCTTTTCATGTTTGCCCAAAATCACTCTCTATACTGACTCATCAGTATAGGTGAGCCATCTTCACAAGCTCATCAAAAGCTCATCACTGAGCTTAAGCTTGTGATCTCTAGCTTTTTATAAAGCTAAGCAACCATATTCAAAGTTTCAAAGCTCATTTTCCATTTTCAAGATTATTTAATAAGCCTGTAACAAGCTTTTTCTTTGTCCCATTTTATATCTAACTGAGCAATTCAGTGAGTTCACACCACTTTCATAAGCTCCTAAAAAGCTCACCAGTGGACCCCACAAGGTGAGCTTTAGCTTTTTGGAAAGCCCACCAGCCCTACTTTCTATATCCAGTGCTTATTTTGGCTTTTGAGCTTATTTCATAAGCTTGAATTGACCTTCAAGTTGACTGCAGGGGGTGTTTGGCATAAGTGTTCATTGAAAGTGCTTATTAGTTTACTTAAGCTTATTCAGTGCTTGTTTCTTGTTCCTTTTTCTCATTTCCAGTTCCTTGTACTTATTTAAATCTTATTTTACTTTTGGTTTCTAGTAATAAGCTTATTTCAAGCTTATTTGAACTTGTTTCAAGCTTGTTCAAAGCTTAAATTTCCAAAGTTTAGCCAAAAGCTAAACTGCTTCATCTCCTAAGCTCACAACTGCTTATTTTTCACTTCTAATTTTTTTGTCTTTATCAAACTTGCATAATTACAGTATATAAATAGTTAAGAAAAATAAAAACACAAAAACATCATTTTAAAGCTAAGTGATAGCTTCTATTTAGGAGCTTAATTGCTTATTAGCTTATTTTTATTAAGGACATATAGTTTTTATAATTTTCCTAGGTTCCTGTACTTATATAATATTTATAGAAAAAGTTTCAGATTTATTAGAGTTTATTTACTATTTATAATAAATCAAAGTTAGTTTAAATAATTAATAAATAGTAATTAATTAATAATAAATTCATAAATAGTGTAATAATTATATTTTCAGTTTTAAAATAAGTTTTATAATATTTTAGATTTTTCAAAGTTAAAATTTCATTTATTTAGCTTAAATTCATATTTAATTGTATTTTAGTGTATTATTAAATAGTTAAAAATAGTTTTTAATTAATAATAATTAAATAAATAGTTTAATATTTAATTCTAATTTTTAAATAATTTTCTTTTATTATTAGGATCCCAAAAACATAAATTTCACATTCGTGGGATTTGTATTGATCATATTTCACTTTTTATTTTGTTACGGTTACGTAATTATTACGTAAACGTATGTGTTTTAGGTTTTAGGTTTTCTTATCTTTTTAATAAGTTTCTATATTATAAATAAATAGTTTAGGTTTATTTAATTTGCATTTAAGCCGCTAAGGCATGCAAATTCCTCTATAGTTATAATTCCACCTTTTGTTTTGAACGTTTACGTTTATTTGAACATGAACGTACGTTTTTAAGTTCTCTTACGTTTTTGGATAATCTGATTTCACGTACTTATTGATGTAGTCTGTTTAAGCTATAATCACTTATATTTCATTAGTGTAATCACTTATACCCCCTTTTTCTGTTCAATATTCCTGATCACAGATTCGTTTTATTACAGATTTCACACCTCGTTGGGATTAAATGACCCGGGGATATTCTGTACTCCTTTGGTGTAATTGCATTGTGTCCTTGATAGTTTGACTTTTGTTGACCAAATCCTTGGTTGATTTTAGTTGACTGTTCAGGGGCCAATCAGCTTCCCAAGAAGGCATCCTTCACACTTGATTGGGATGATCAATTTGATCTAACCCTTTCACCATTCCCTTTGAGGATAATAACTTTAAGTCACCAAAGTTTAAGTGCCCGTACCTCATGTGCCAAAGCCATGAATGATCTTTTAAACAACTCTTTAAGCACTTAGTTTTATGATGTTGAATGTTTAGAAGGAACATTCGGTTTTTAGTCATAGGGAATTTAGCTATGAGCTTTCCTTCGGGATTTCTTATTGTAGCACTATGATCGTTGAAATGAATATCGTAGTTTTTCTCTAAAAGTTGTCCCACACTTAAAATGTTACTTTTAAGATTGGGCACATTATATACGTTTGAAAGATATTGGTGACTTCCATCTTTAGCTCGGATAAGTATCTTACCTTTTCCTTTCACCGGTGCCTTTGATTCATCTCCAAAGGTGATGTTACCTTTACTTTCCTCCATCTCCACAAACAAGTCTTCTTCACCCGTCATATGGTTACTTGCAGCGGAATCTACATGCCATGGTTCTATCCTCTCTTCTTGTTCGTCATGTCTTGCCATTAGCAAGGTAAGCTCATCTTTGTCTTCTACCTCCACAAAATTAGCTTTTTCTTCTACTTGTCTTGAGCTACCACACTCATTGGCATAATGACCATGTTTGCGACAATTGTAACATTGTATATGGGGCTTACCTCCTCTTTGAGATTGAAGGCCTCTCCCACGACCTCTTCGATATGAAGACCATTGGTTTTCATCTTCTTTGTTGAAATCTTCTCTTCCTCTTCCTCGTCCTCGGCCTTGGAAAGCACCACGACCTCGAAAAGTACCGCGTTCTCTTCCTTGCTCCTTTCCATGTAGAAAGCTCTTTTCTCTTTCTTTGAAAGAGACCTTTGAGTATAAAGCTTGCTCCAAGGGTTCTTTCCCACTTCTTTTCTTCAACTTCTCTTCATGAGCTTGTAAAGATCCCATGAGTTGATCAATGGTCATAGAGTCTATGTATTTTGACTCCTCTATGGCCACGACAATGTAATCAGAGCTTGGTGGCAAAGAGCGAAGACTCTTTTCTATCACCCTTGTGTCACTCAAGCTTTCACCATTTCTCTTCATTTCATTTGAAATGGTTAAGCCATGAGTGAAATAATCTGAAATGGTTTCAGATTCCTCCATTTGGAGCTTTTCGAACTCTCCTCTAAGATTTTGAAGATGTACCTTTTTCACCTTGTCAATTCCTTTGAAAGCATTTTGAAGGATCTCCCACGCTTCCTTAAGTGGTTGCATTTTCAACTTTCTCAAACATCGCATCATCAAGACATTGATAGATGAGTGTAAGAGCACTTTGATCCTTCTTTCTTGCCTTTTGCAACTCCACCCTTTGGGCGGCATTCAACGAACTTTCATCATCAACTTTCTCAACCCCTTTTTCGACTATCTCTCACACACCGTGTGAACCAAGTAACGCCTTCATTCGAATGCACCAACTACCATAGTTATCTTTGGTAAGACGAGGAAATTGGAACAAGTTCATTGCACCTGACATCTCGATCTTCTAGCTCTGATACCACTTTGTTGGAAAACACGAGAGCCTTTTAGGCTTATATTCGATGAAGAGAGGAACACTTAGAGAAAGTTTACAATGTTATTGATTGCTTAAGCTTTGCTTCGGTACATACAAATGCATCACCCTACACCTATTTATACTACTCCATTGAAGGTTCTAGAACCGAAATATTTTCCATGGATAATTACTTACATCATCATCCTAATCTTAATTCTAGATCATTCTTGATACATCATTATCCTTATTAACATATCTAGTTCTAGATACTTCCTACTAGATAAATTTATCTAGATATTTCTTATACAATATTCTAGATATTTCATGTAGATATTATTCATGAGGATTCTACGAGTTTCTAGAAACTTCTTCATCATGGGCTTGGGCTTTTATTGATAGTCCAATCTTTATTGGACTAAATCAAGTTTACGATCCAACAGGAACTACAAAGAAATAATAGATATGTTAGAAACCCCAGGATCTACTCCATCAAAAAGAAAAAGGATATCCACAAGATGCTTTCTGATGGCATGTTCCTTAAAAAAAAGGAAGTGGTAATTAACTCGTTAGCCTATATCAGTTGCTTTGTGCATTTTGCATGGTGTATTAAATCCAAATAGCATTTATGTTGTTTAATATATGTCATTTCGTTCACTTACCCGTGTGACTAATTTTTAAGCTGCAACCCACACACTCACCATCACTTCACACACCTTAACCGAATTGAAACTTGATCTTGATTAGGCACTTGGTTTGTTGCACAGATGCACCTTAATTTTGATATATATTTGAAAACAAAGAACGGTCTCTTGATCTCGCGTGTCACATTCTTATTTAATTAAACCCTAAACTCATGGACTATCACACAAAATAGACTATAGGCCGGCCCACCATGAAAACATAGCCTATGCTCTTGCAAAAACATGTGTTGGTCAGACTCGCCTACAAAGCATCCCCAAAGTCATACTTCAAAACTTCCTACATGCATTTACTGATAATAGAGTTTGAACTTGATTTGTTATGTTATGCTTACTAGTGGTATTCACTAAGCAAGACTGGGAAAGGCAATGCAATGATATCCTCTCTATCTCTCTCAAATAAATTAAAAGATCAAGGCAATGCAACAACGTTTTCATATGAAAACAGTATGTCACATAAGTGGAGATGTATTAAAAGATCAAGGTTTCTCTCTCTATCTCTCTCAAATAAATTTAATATTATGTTGCAAAGTTAATCTTATACTCCGTATACATTTGTAAAAGTAAGTGATGTGGTTTGGATGATAAATTACTCTTCAAAGTGACATATAATCTAGACCAAACTCCTATTATGCAGGTTTCATAGAGTGGCAAAGATGATGGATATGACGAATTTAAAGATCTAAATCAAGATAAAAACTGATATTTTATCTATGGATACAGTTTATGGGGTTCATTTGGTCTTCAAGTTTTGCGATCCAATAAAAGTTCCTAGTAACCCGGCATATGTGAACCTAAAGTACAAAAGGGGGAGTAAAACATCACATGCATATTTCGCAAAACATAGAGATGCTGACGGGTGGATGATGATTGAATTGTTCTGGGTCTTGAATCAGAAGGAAGATACTGTTTGTGAGGTTTCACTAGAGAGCTTTTCACGATACTATTGTGGAAGCAGTGCCATCTACATTCTAGGCGTTGAGTTTCAAGCCATTGAAAATGCACGTTTGAAAATATGCACAGGTTCTTTTGTTTTTATTTTTGAAAGTGTTGGTTTCATGTTCACCTACTCACCTTTCTCCAAGTTCTACATTACAAGGTTCAATTTAACGCGATCTTTTTTATTACAGATGAAACATGATGAAATCAAGATATTAAAGGGGACCCATCAAGTTCCAGAATTAGATGCGGACAAGGATCAGATGCATCAAATGCCACAAATGCCTCAAATGCCAAAGGACATCGAAGATACAGTAACGCCCCAATCTTTATAAGTTTCATAAATAGACTTATATATTTTCTTTAGAAAATTAGAAAGGTCCTTAAGATTGTATTTTATAAAGATAATGACTTAGAATGCAAGATAGTTAATGAAAAGGACCAACGGTGTAAAATATTTAGTGACAGGGACTAATGGTGTAAAATAAATGTTTTTTGACCGAAATTACAGAATTAACCTTGAGGCTTAATAACCACAAAATTCTAGAAATCAGCCTCTCATATTACACGTGTTATATGTGTGTGTTTCAAGGAGAGAATAGCTAAAGAAAACCTTACCATGAAGAAAGCTTGAATATGGTGTTTTAAGATGATTTTAGAGATGTTTATGATAGATACATGATGCAACAAGTCTTCCTAACATGTTTCCAATCAAAGGTATGAGCTAAGTTTAAGTATTGATTTCATGATTATGGATGAAATTAGAGGTATTGGTTAATAAGTATATTAGAGATGATTTTGACATGTTTATGAAGTTTTACATAAGTTATATGATCATAGATGATGATACCATGAATCGTGAATTATGTTAGCATGTTTTGGGAATCATAATTAGTTATGTTTTCTAAATTTGAAAGAGTTTAGGTGTAGAAAACTTAGTTAGTTTATTGGCTTATGATGAAGATGATGTTTAGTTCATAAATTCAAAGGAGTGTTTGGCACAAGGCCAAACTAATGTTAAGATTAGCGAAATTGCTTATAGACGAGTTGTAAAATGTTCCTAACATGTTAAAAAAGCTTTAATATAAGTTTGGTAATAAGTGGAATAGCTTACCATGAGTTTTGGGTCGTTTTGGTGATATTTAAATTTGGGACAGCAAGGTTTTTCAGAAAATGCGCAGACTTATAAGAGCCGCTAAGAATAAACCGTTTGTCGGATTAAGATGAGGTCCCTAAAAGAAAGTTGTAGCTCTCTGAGTCTACTTTAATTGTTATTCTTTAAGTTTTGGCTCGTTTGGAAGTTAAATTGGCGTAAAGTGCAAAATACAGCAGTAACCCAGGAAATTCTGCACTTAAAGTGTTTTTGTAAAAGTGTGTTTAATGATGAAATAACACCTTAAGTGATCATGTTTAAGTTGTTTAGACTCAATAAATGTTTGATAAATGTGTTAGCAAGTTCTAATAGCATTAGAATGGTTATCATGTGAGTAGGTGCTCGTGGAAAGCTTACGAAAGGCTAAACAAGATCTAGAGGTGAGTAACGGTTCATTAGCTTCATGTTACTAGATTCAACATGATGATAGAACTTGTGCAAGGTTTCGGAGATAGCCGAAACAATCCATGAATAATATTCTCACAAGAAGCAAGATTTGAAAAGTTTAGAGTGCCCAAGAAACACACCGAAAGTCAAGTAGCATGCCTAAGAAGTGCACGATGTAGAACTCCCATAGTAGCATCCTAAGTGGATGACACGTGCTTTTATAGTAGCATCCTAAGTGGATGACCAAGCTTCCTATTTGGACGACCCGTGCTTGAAAAGCACTTACGTCCTAAGTGGACAACCCAAATCCGAAAAGCACGTATAATAAATTTAGAAGCCGTTAAAAGAGTACTCGTTGGCTAGGGAGGTTCTCACCCATAGCAGGACGACTAAGCATCGTCTAGTCAAAATGCACGTGCTCAGATATCATGTATGATTAAGAATTCAGAATAAGTCTCAGACTCATGTACAAGAAGCAAGACGACTATTAGTCGTACCATTTATAGCATTTGAAATACGTTTATGTTCAGAATCACAAGTGTCAATTAAGATATATCTCTAGATCCAGAACTATGCTTATATACCCATGCAGAAAGCTCAAATAAACTATAGCTCATGTTTGAGATTCAGATTTAGATATAGACTCACACCCGTTTACTCACTAAGTCATTAGGACTTACCGTTCTCAGTTTTCATGTTTTTGCAGGTTAAGTCTTAACGACGCCAGGGCTTGTAGATTAAGAAGACGAGTTAGGAGATCGACAATGCTCGTGTATATAGGTGACGAGCATCTCAACCATACTTTGTTATTCAACTTGTTAACGCCCAAGAACTTTATGCTTCAGTATCATAATTGTATAAGTCATGTTTTGATATTAATGTGTGAATATATATAACATGTATTTGAAAATGGGTCAAAATAGGGGTGTTTGGGTTAACACCCGCACTCATAGTTTTACGCTTCCGCATACCAAATTTAAATACCACGTTTATGTATTTTATAATAAAGATGTGTTTAATTCAGATTTTTAGTTTAACAGTTTTCACGAGTACAGATTGATATGTATAGGACAGACCCTATACGGCGTATCCAAAAAAAATCAATCTAGAAACGGGCGTTACAGATACTTTTAAGGGATCTGAACATAATTACGATGGAAATAAGGTTCGTTTCTTATATCTAACAAATTTTGTGTCCACAAATAAAAATATATTTGGTATCAAGTTCTCTCAATCCTTTAATGAACAGATTTTCTTGCAAAGTGAAGTGAAGGGAAAGAAACATCTTATGATTTCTACAACGGAGGTTTTGTTCAGCAACTCTCCTAAGATGACATCTTTTCATTTAAAAACCTCAGTTGAGTCAAGATTTGTTTTATTTATGATTTTCTAGTTTTTTATGGCTTTTGATTTGAACAAGTTTCATAATTCATCAGTACTCCTCTCTTTATAACTGTTGATCAGTTCATTCTTCCATTATGGCAGTGAAATTATGTTGGTTTATTAAGCCTTCAATCTTACTGTTATTGGTGACACTGTGATAGTAAGATGTTTTCTAATTTTTGTTAGGCTAGGGCTTGTGTTTTTATGTTGTTGGTGTTGTCTTGGTGGAAGATATGATTTTGCATTGTCTAGCTTCGTGTCATCGGTTGTCAAATGTGTTTTGAGTTGTTATGTCTTAAAAAGGATTTTACTTTGTGTTTAGAAAGTATGTAATCACATGATATCGTATATGCAGATTTCAAAATGTGATGGAGCTTCTAGCGCGACAAGTATTTAGAATCAAGTACAAGATTGAAAGTGAAAAGTTGTCGCCGTTTACAGAATACGCGTGTTACCTTGTGTTCAAGCTTTCAGAAAAATGTCATGAACTGCATTGCCCTGTGAAAGTACGAGATCTTCTTCATCGAAAAATTAAAGACACGAAAACTGTTTACTTTAGATCCCCAGCCCTATTCAATCAACATGATGGTAACTTGTTGGATCGTTATACTCTGACCAAACTACTTTATTATAGCTTGTCTAAGGTTTAGCAGTCTTGTATAAATCCTAAACTACTAATGATGAAACACTGAATTACTCTATTAAGTATGCGGAATTACTTAACAAAGCTAAGAAGAATTATAACAACTTCAACACTTTATATTAACCAAACTTTGAACCTGCTACTTGTACAAATTCACAAAACAACCCTAAATATCTCTAATATCGTATTCTTATATTCGTATCTCTAATAATGACTTAGGGATCCTTTTATAGGCACAAGGAATACACTAGTCGGTTTACAATACTTGAACGACAAGTACACAAACTCTAACTATAGAATATTCTAGATTATACATAATATTCCTAATCTAATCTTTAGTCTTTATCTTCAAGCAGTACTTTGACTTATTAACGAGCAGTACTTTGATCACAAGCAGTACCTTGACTTTAAACACTTTAGCAGCACTTTGGTCTTCAGCAGTACTTTGATCTTTTATACCCCAACAATCCTCCCCTAACTTGAATTCCACTTGTTTGAGTTCAAGTTTCCATGTGTAAGCTTTGTCTTCAAGGAAAGGTTGTCTTCTTTGAAAGTCATACTCGTTATTTTGTTATCATCATCATAAAGTATCTGCAGTCTTTATCAGCAACAATCTTTTTGTCTTTACAGCATCTTA
>LBNU01030153.1:10172-31051 GCA_014162995.1 Artemisia annua | reverse complement strand
GTTCTCATCAATTGCTTTGAATACATTCCCATCACCTTCTTTTCCAGAATGATTAGAAGGTAGTTCATCTCCAGTCTTTGAGACAAAATCATCACCTGCAAAGTCCCAAATTGGCATAATGAAATGATCTTGATTATCCTCTTGATCCTTGCTTGGTTCATCATCATCAACAAACTCTTCTGAACCTGCAAAATCATTAGTATCTGTACCTACAGAGATAGGTACATAATTCATGGTATGGGTTAAAGTCTCAAGATCAAACAACCATTCTTGACCTGCACCTGCAACATTAGGTCTATTTTCTAGAAACTAAACATGCAGATTTTCTTCTATCTTTTTGGTCCTTAAGTTGTATACCCTAAAGGCTTTACTAACCATAGAGTACCCAACAAAATAGCCTTCATCTGATTTTCCATCAAATTTGCCCAGATGATCTATGGTATTGAGAATAGTGACATGACATCCAAATGGTCTCATGAAGTCTAAGATAGGTGGTCTGCCTCTAAAAAACTCATGAGGTGTCTTGTTCTTTAATTTTACAAGTAAAACCCTGTTCTGCACATAGCAAGCAGTGTTAACTACTTCAGCCCAAAAAGTGATTGCCAATTTTGAATCAGCCAACATGGTTCTAGCAGCCTCTATTAGTGTCCTATTTCTCCTTTCAGCTACACCATTCTACTGAGGAGTTCTAGCTACACTAAATTCTCTTTTAACACCTTTTTCTCTGCAAAAATCATCCATAACTCTATTCTTAAACTCTGTCCCATTGTCACACCTGATAATTTTAACTTTCTTATCATTTTGGTTTTCTATTTCAATTATAAAGGTTTTAAGGATGCCAGTTGTCTCATCCTTAGTTCTAAGAGAGAAAACCCATGTAAACCTGCTAAAATCATCAGTCACAACAAGACAATATTTCTTAAGATTTATGCTACTCACAGATGTAGGACCAAACAAGTCCATATGCAACATATATAGTGGGTGAGCAATAGAGTTAGCAGCCTTTGTTTTACATGAAGCTCTGTGTTGTTTGCCTTTGAGACAAGCAACACAGGTTTGGTCATTTTCTAAAGGATGAGATGTAGGTTGTTGTTGTAGATTAGTTGTTGTTGTCGTGACGAGAGCTCAAAGTATCTTTTTGACTTTCGAATAATCCCAAAGAAACTTGCAAGAAAACCTTGAACCTATTGATCTCGCTAAAGTGACTTGTACTCGTAATTAAAAGTTTAAAGAAAAAAAAATGAAACTCGCTTTGGAAAAAATTTTAAGCAAACTCGCTATATGAGATTTTAAGCAAACTCGCTACAAAAAAAAAATTGAATCAAACTCGCTAGGTAACTTTGCAAAGCAAACTCGCTATCAAAAGATTTGACAAGCAAACTCGCTATCAAAAAAATTTGGACAAACTCGCTATAAGAAAAATTAGACCAAACTCGCTAGGAGGAAGAAAATGAAACTCGCTATGAATTTTATTTCCAAACTCGCTATGAGTATCAGCCAAACTCGCTATGCGATAAGGCAAAAAGGCAAACTCGCCTTGATTTTTTCAAACAAACTCGCTACGAAGCTGTTGTGACCAAACTCGCTATGAAAATTATATGTCCAAACTCGCTATAAAACCCTAGTTTCTTCAAACTACCAAACTCGCAATAAAACCCTAAGTTTTGAAAAACGTACTGTTTTATATGGTTTTTGAAAATAACGATTCTACTAGCTAGTTTAAGACCAAGATAACGAGAATAATGCTTAAAACAAGTAAAGACTCAATGAAAAACAAGAAATAACGAGTACAAACACAAGAAAAACAAGATCAAATCTAGCCTAAACTAATCAAAAATAACCCCAAATATCCCTAGGAGAATGATACCACTTGTTAGGTCACCATATTCAAACATACACAATCATAGAATCATAAACCAATAAGAAAGAAGAAGATGAAGAAGATGAGAATGGAAGGAACTCTAATATGTGATATATTAAACTTGTATTANAGTTTAACTAAACATAAATGATAGAAATGTAAGCATAATAATTCTAACATGCAACCTATTACAAATGTAATGACCGACACTTTTCATTACGTGAAACGTGATCCTAACAGTAACTCTTCCACCAAATCCACCTCCAAAGCTGACAAATTGTCCATCTAAAGGTTTGAAATCTGTAAGATAGGACTTGTTGTCAGTCATGTGCCTTGAACATTCACTATCTGAGTAACCTTGGTCTTCTGTTTTGATCTTTGGATGTCCTTGCACTTAAAGTAAAGGAGTTAGTTCCTTTTGGAGACCCAAGCCATGATTGAATTGGATCTGCCTCATGTATCAATATAATTATATCTATCAAAGGTCATTGATACACCATTGGGATTGGTTGTGGAGTTAATTCCTTCTGGTTTCCATTCCCAACGTGCTGAGGCCTTCACAACATTTCCCAAATTTACCCTGTTCTTGTTTACAACTCTAGCAGTGGGATTTTTTGGCATGGCAGTGGAAACTGCTGGCTTAGAAATCTTAGCTTTAGGAACCCACTGTTGGTTATAAACAACCTTTTTCTCATAAAAGGTCCTTTTTCTTATATGTGCAGATTTAGCAAAAGTTATTTTTGGTTTTGCACTTAAAACAGATTTTTTGGGGTAAGCAGTGTTAACAGGTTTAGTACTGGAAAAGATTAAAGTCCACTTCTTAATTGAGCTGCTCTGGGAATCATGTTGCTGTGAATATGAGGGTGAGTATTGTTTTGAAACTTGTTTGTGTTCCCCCTTTTGTTCCCAAAAACTTCCCTTCTTCCCACATGGTAGTCACATTTAGCATGCAAATGGTCAAAACTACCACAGATATGACATGCTTTGTTATTCATGACAAAATCACTACCAAGTTGTTGAGACTTTAGATGATTCCAACTCCTCTGGTTGCCCCTAGGAGCTGGTGACCTATTTCTATACATCTAAGCATATTTTACAGTTTGCCTAGGTTGATTAGCTTGTTTTCTAGGTTCCACTGTATTAACCTAAAAATCTTTGGGAGTAGAAGTTTCTACACTAACTTTCACAATTTCATCCACTAGAGATGAATCACTAGCACTTTCAAAGGCATCAGTCTCATGCTTAACCTGTTCATTACTATCATTCTTAACAACTTTGGGAGGGCCATATTCAAGGATTGGTTCCTGAAATTCTTATAACCCTGTATGTGCTAGGTCAATGCCTGGAGGTGATGGAACACCTCTTAGTGGTGGAGGTATACTACCTACACCTGACTTAGCTTTATTCACTACTTGTGCTTCCTAAATCTTATGAATTCCCTCAGATTGATAAGCTAAAGTGTCAACAGTTATCTTAACATTATCATTCATCTTTTAAGCTTCTCTATCTCATCTCTAAGGGACTCATTAACAGCAATATAACAGTCTAAATCTCTTTTTAACACTGCAATATCATCATTGTATTTAGACTCATTTGCTCTATAATGCTCTAACTGATTTTCTAACACTAATAAGCCTCTTTTATGATTTAACAAATTGTAGTTACAGTTGTCTCATCCTTAGTTCTAAGAGAGAAAACCCATGTAAACCTGCTAAAATCATCAGTCACAACAAGACAATATTTCTTAAGATTTATGCTACTCACAGATGTAGGACCAAACAAGTCCATATGCAACATATATAGTGGGTGAGCAATAGAGTTAGCAGCCTTTGTTTTACATGAAGCTCTGTGTTGTTTGCCTTTGAGACAAGCAACACAGGTTTGGTCATTTTCAAATCTTTTCCGAGGCAAGCCTCTTACCAAACCATCTTTAACAATCTTATTTATGGTTTTGAAATTTATGTGACCAAGTATTCTGTGCCAGAACATGGACTCATCCAATGTGGCCTTTGCAATCAAGCAAGTAAGATCATCTTTAGAAACATTGTTCTTCATATCAAAACTGTATAGATTGCCTTGTCTAGGAATTTTAAGAAGTATCTGACTTTCATTAGGCATCTTAAAATCCTTGTCAAGAACAAAACATTCATTTTCAGTAAAAAGAACTTTGTTTTTCTTGTCACAGATTTGTGATACACTAAAGAGATTGTACTTAAGCTCTTTCACATAGTACACAGCTTCAAAGTCGAAGTTACCAGTTCTGATAGTACCTTTACCAGTAACTGTTAGGTCACCATATTCAAACATACACAATCATAGAATCATAAACCAATAAGAAAGAAGAAGATGAAGAAGATGAGAATGGAAGGAACTCTAATATGTGATATATTAAACTTGTATTATCAAGAGAACCAACAAGCCTTTAGGAAGGCTTATACATCATATATATAGGGGAGTCCAAGGGTTACTTACCAAGTCTTAAGATATTACATGCATGGCCCTTGGACTTCCTCACATTGTAACAATACATCATAAGTTTAACTAAACATAAATGATAGAAATGTAAGCATAATAATTCTAACATGCAACCTATTACAAATGTAATGACCGACACTTTTCATTACGTGAAACGTGATCCTAACAGTAACTCTTCCACCAAATCCACCTCCAAAGCTGACAAATTGTCCATCTAAAGGTTTGAAATCTGTAAGATAGGACTTGTTGTCAGTCATGTGCCTTGAACATTCACTATCTGAGTAACCTTGGTCTTCTGTTTTGATCTTTGGATGTCCTTGCACTTAAAGTAAAGGAGTTAGTTCCTTTTGGAGACCCAAGCCATGATTGAATTGGATCTGCCTCATGTATCAATATAATTATATCTATCAAAGGTCATTGATACACCATTGGGATTGGTTGTGGAGTTAATTCCTTCTGGTTTCCATTCCCAACGTGCTGAGGCCTTCACAACATTTCCCAAATTTACCCTGTTCTTGTTTACAACTCTAGCAGTGGGATTTTTTGGCATGGCAGTGGAAACTGCTGGCTTAGAAATCTTAGCTTTAGGAACCCACTGTTGGTTATAAACAACCTTTTTCTCATAAAAGGTCCTTTTTCTTATATGTGCAGATTTAGCAAAAGTTATTTTTGGTTTTGCACTTAAAACAGATTTTTTGGGGTAAGCAGTGTTAACAGGTTTAGTACTGGAAAAGATTAAAGTCCACTTCTTAATTGAGCTGCTCTGGGAATCATGTTGCTGTGAATATGAGGGTGAGTATTGTTTTGAAACTTGTTTGTGTTCCCCCTTTTGTTCCCAAAAACTTCCCTTCTTCCCACATGGTAGTCACATTTAGCATGCAAATGGTCAAAACTACCACAGATATGACATGCTTTGTTATTCATGACAAAATCACTACCAAGTTGTTGAGACTTTAGATGATTCCAACTCCTCTGGTTGCCCCTAGGAGCTGGTGACCTATTTCTATACATCTAAGCATATTTTACAGTTTGCCTAGGTTGATTAGCTTGTTTTCTAGGTTCCACTGTATTAACCTAAAAATCTTTGGGAGTAGAAGTTTCTACACTAACTTTCACAATTTCATCCACTAGAGATGAATCACTAGCACTTTCAAAGGCATCAGTCTCATGCTTAACCTGTTCATTACTATCATTCTTAACAACTTTGGGAGGGCCATATTCAAGGATTGGTTCCTGAAATTCTTATAACCCTGTATGTGCTAGGTCAATGCCTGGAGGTGATGGAACACCTCTTAGTGGTGGAGGTATACTACCTACACCTGACTTAGCTTTATTCACTACTTGTGCTTCCTAAATCTTATGAATTCCCTCAGATTGATAAGCTAAAGTGTCAACAGTTATCTTAACATTATCATTCATCTTTTAAGCTTCTCTATCTCATCTCTAAGGGACTCATTAACAGCAATATAACAGTCTAAATCTCTTTTTAACACTGCAATATCATCATTGTATTTAGACTCATTTGCTCTATAATGCTCTAACTGATTTTCTAACACTAATAAGCCTCTTTTATGATTTAACAAATTGTAGTTAGAATCTAGCAACTCTGTTGTTTGACTTTCTAAAAGTTCCCTAAGTCTTTCACACTCTTTTAAAGCTTTACAAGATTTAGAGCAACTTTCAACATTATGTACCTCGGAGTCAGAGAAAGCCATTAGAGCAAGTTTTGTGGCAACCAAAGCAGCATCTGCAGGTTCTTCTTCTTCATCAGCCATATACCTCTAATCATAGCTAACTCCATCAATGGCCAACATATCTTTTGTCTCTTCCACAGTTGCCTCCTTCTTCTTGTCCTGCTTATACCAAGTAGCTTCTCTAGCTTTCCTAGGCTTCTTGCACTCTCTTGTAAAGTGTCCCAACTTATGACAGTTGAAACATTTTACCTTTTTCTTGTTAAAGCCTGGAGTTTCATTACCATTTATGGTAATTAGCCTTCCAGTCTTTTTATAGAACTTCTTAGCCCTCATGCTAAGAAATGCAACCTGCCACTTGATATCCATCTCTTCCAAATCATCATCATCTACTTGCTCCAAATCTTCATGAGTTAGAATTGAACCATTGACTTGGGTTGAGATAAAGCATAGAACGTAGGATCTTCCAGTCCCGAAACCTTCTTTTTAGAACTACCAGTGGTAACACTTGCACTACCAGTGGAAACAGAAGGACCAGCAGTGGAATCATCATCATCACTATCATCATCAGAGCTATCAACAACTGAGGATGATACAAGTGCCAAAGTTCCAGAACCTGAACTTAGTTTACCAGCCTTCTTCAACCTTTGTTCAATGATCTTAAAGCTATTATAAAGATCATTGAGCTTCATTGTTTCAATTTCTGGTTTGTTTTCCCAGACTATCACATTGGTTTGAAACTCTGAAGGCAAATTTCTCAAGAACATCAGATTGAGGTCTTCCTTGTCTACCTCAATGCAAAAAACAGTGAGCTGAGTCACTTTCTTCTGAAGTCTAGTGAAGATACTGTCAATGGATTCATTGCTAGATGCAGAGAAGTTTTCATAATTCTGCTTCAACAATGTCTTTTGTGTTTTCTCGGTAGCATCATTACCACCAAACACTTGACAGATTTCTTCAAACAATTGCTTAGCAGTGGTGTACTTGCTAAAAGCAATGATCTGATCCTTGGGAAGAGTCATTAGAAGCAAGCTTCTAGCCTTCATGTCATTCTTCTTCTGCTGTCTTTCTTCACTTGTAACTGGTCCAGTATTTAACCTCTGAACCACCTTGCCATCAATAGTTGAATAAAAAGTACTAGGTTTGAATGAGTCACCAATCATGAAGACTTCCCACAGAACATAGTCTTGTACTAGAAAGTACTGCTCTATGCTGATCCTCCACATCTCAAACTCATTGAGCTTGAGCTTTGATAGCCTTGCTGCAACATTAGATTGATTGTTCTCCATATCCATTGGATCTGCTGTTGTTAGTGAATTGTCTCTTTGGATCTTCTAATTCAAAGTATCAGAACCCGGCTCTAATACTACTTGTGAGGATCTAAACACACGCCTTGTGTTAGATAGATACTTTGAGTGATGTTAACAAGCACGCGGAATTTACTTGCTAACACTTAGAAGATTGTATTGTATGTTGTATTGAGTGAGAACAGTGGTAAGTAATCAACACAAAGGATTAATAAACTTTGCAGCTTCAATATTATTAATACTTAATAATACGAGTGATCTTAACAATCACTAGGGTTACACCTTGAAGCTTTCACAATGATATTTGTATCTAACCTTAACCTAGGACCTCCTTTTATAGGACAAGGAGTCCTTTATAAGATAAGTATAAAGCTAAACGAATAAGATATTTACAAGATCTTTTCTATAATTATCTAATACAAAGCAGTTATCTAATAACAGTGGGAAGTATATGCACTAGCAGTGGTAATGGAGTTTCCACTGCTAGTGTAATCTGCAGCAGTGGTCTTCTTCCATGCAGCAGTGGTAACCGTATATTCCCAACAGGCACCCACCCGATGATTTAAAAATATTTGACTTGTGTTCAAACTATTACGAATTAAAACTACCATGGATTCACTCAACCTTTGTGTTGACTTTTTAGCATGTTTATCTCAGGAAATTAGCGGCATGATGGCACGGAGCTGGCAAAAAGGGCACACAGGACCTCCCTTTATATTTAAATAAACTTATCATTCCATTCAAACTCGTCAACCCTTTTGAAGCATTTTACTTTATGAAAAATGTTTTGTAACTCTGAATATTTGAGTTTTCATTGAATGATATAAAATCTATCTTTTGAACTATTCTTCTATAAGTTTGACTATGATCAATTAGGTAATTACCCCGAATAAGACTTCCGATATGTTCCAAATTTTTGGGGTGTTACAGATTGGCATCAGAGCCAAGGTTAAAGAGAACGAAATGATTTTTTAAAACTTTGGAATATAACCACACGATTTTCAAAACGAACTATTTTACACCATACTACTTCGTGTCCTCCGTGCGAGCGCTTGTCGACATCATGCTTTAAGGTTTGATTTAGCGAAAGACACATTACACCAAGTTTTATTTTAGCATCACTAATTATTGAGCATGTAGCATTATTTAGACTAAACGACTTATATTGTTATTATTGGGATATTACAGTACCATGTTGATGAAATCAAATAAGTACATATTATTATCATCATTTATCCTATTTATTTGACTTGTTTTATTATATTATCTATGAGAATCGATACTTAATTGTTTACTTTAGTAATTCTCAGGTAAAAACAAGCAATTGGTGAAACTTGGCGATTTTGGACGAATTATGGAGCAAAACTAGCAATATGTCAAAAGTCTACTGAAATCCTGAAGATGTGTCGTATCTCTATCAACAGATACGCCGCAATATCATACTTAGATGAATTCGAAGACCATTGCCTGACTTTGAAGAATGCGCCGCATGTAATTCTATCATATGCCGCTTATGAAACTTTGGTCAACGAATAAGTTCAAGCTTGTTCTACTCCAAATACGCAACATTATACATCTGACATACGGCGTATCACTATCAAGACTTCACTAATTACAATCCAAGACACTGAAGGACATGCGCCGCATAAAAGATCAAGATACGCCGCATCTAAAGACGGTGTACTAATATTCCAAAAATATATTAATCTTGGACCACACGTGAAGTTAAGTACATGCGCCGCATCTACCTATGTGATGCGCCGTATCGTGCCCTCAGACAGAACCTATAAATACCACAAGACATATACGAATTTTGTGTGCAACAAAACCCTAAAGAGACGAATTCAGTTGAACAAGCATCACAAGACACACCCCAAACGAAGATATTAGAGCTGTAAGAAGGTCCTGCATGTATTTAATTCATTAAATAGTTTTGTTTTATTGTAATAGTACGCTTTAATTCATCAGGATTGATGAGCTTGTGGCCACCATACTGCTCTCCATAAAATTGCTTTCCCATCAATTAAAGTTTATATGATGATGTTTTTGGTGACTTATATATGTGCATTGATAACCTCTGTGTCTAGCTGAGCCTGTGGGCTGCCATACATGTTCCTCGCCTATTTATCTAGTGTCTAGAAAAGGAGATAGACATAAGTGACCATTAAGAGTTTACTCGCCTATATAATGAGATCCAACGAGACAGATTAGATTACGATACGCTTCATATAAAACTAGCAATAAAACAAGTGACAAGCTACTTAACTATAAGGACAGGCCTTCTTCTGCTTCTATTATCTATCTGTATACGTGTTGCTATTCGCTGATTCGTGCTCATTAGTTTATTTACTGTTTAATAAAACCAAACTATGCCAGTCTCTCAGGCTGAAACCCCTTTTCGTTAGATTAGACTGTAAAACTAAGTTAGGATATTAAAATACTGATTAGGTTAACCAGATAATATGTTCCACTCTTAGTGATCGACACTCTACTTACCATTATATTCATACTAACCGGGTACACTGCTCGTTAAATGCGTGTGTTATTGATAAGTCGGCTAAATATACATTTAAAACTTGAGTAGGCATTAATACTGCTAAACCGCAATGACACATCACGCACATCAAGTTTTTCGCGCAGCTGCTGGGAAGTGAATTGTTATTATCTGTTTATCTGATTAGTATTTTATTAGATTTTCTTTTTATTAGATTTTTAGATTCTAACCACTAACTTTGTTGTATATTAGTTAGATTGCATTCATTATATAATTTGCATATTTATTGTTTTTGTGTTTGTTTTTATTTTTCTGTAATTTTTATTTTTATTTATTTTTAGTTAGATGGCAAATTCATCTAACACGATTACCATTACATATTGTAAGTTTTTCATAACACATTTCATCTAAATCCATCTAATTTGGTCAAATTAAAGATTATGCATGTTTTAATAAATTTTCCAAATTCATAACTAAATGCTTCCTTTAGGTAACACTAGAAACTAATTATTACAAACCCTCATGTCGAAAATTTTTGAAAAATTTCATATACCTCTTTTCAAAATTTTTGGTTAACACATTGTTGAATAATGCCATAAAAAACTTTTTAAAACTAATCACATTACGTTTTCATAACTTGTAAAACATGAAATTATATTTTTCGACTAAGTAAAAATATTTTTGCAAACGATAAGAGGGCGTTTGGATTATGTCCAAATGATGTCAAAATTAAGTCATTATAATTTTTATAAAACATTGTCGAGATTATAAACCAAAAACTAGTAAACCGGAGTTGTCAGGATATATAATTCATATATATATTGACATACTAGTAGTATTAGTGTCTAGTTAAGGAAGCGTTTTGTTTAACAAGAAAAATGACATTTTTGAGTCAAAATTCAAATCATCTTTTTCAAAAACAACTCACATGNACTACCATTACATATTGTAAGTTTTTCATAACACATTTCATCTAATTCTATAACACCCCCATTTTTGGAACGCAGCGGAATACAACATGGGGTGCTATTTATCAGTCACATAGTACAAGTATAGTAAACAACTTTAAAACAAAGTCGTTTTTAAAACATCCCATTCGATAATTTATCAGAGTTGAGGTCCTAAAAGTTTAACATAAGTTTAGAAATACACAAATTTAATAGTATAAGTCATTATCGAATGAAAATTTTATTAAACATGAGCCATCAAGTAGATATCCATTTCTTTGCGCCGCCCATCCAAGCTTAAGCCACTTACGGACCTGAGAAAATACATGTTAAAAAGTCAACATAAAGTTGAGTGAATTCATAGAGTTTAATAAGTAATAAGTTGAATACAAGCATTATTCATCAATTGACATGTAACGAATACAAGTCGGGAAATAAGAATTATAACATCAAGCTCATGACACCGAACCTTAACGAAATTTAATAATGCCCATGAAGGTAATCTTTGCCATTTACCTTAGATTCTCAATATTATGTGCCCGTTTGATCTACCGATATCAAGTGAGCGCTACTCACCCGGACATGTTTGTTAAACCCAATATGCATATTCATAATATTAGCGTTTACTCAGCACGTAATTAACGGTCCGTGAAATTAGGGACTTAGGGCAAGGAGTACACGATGTCTATAATTCACGTAATCGGGTCAAGCATACCAAAAATTACTTGTATTCAGTTTGTAAAACTAGCATGTATCCCCCTCGCGAGGTTTATAAAATATTTAAGTAAGTAAAGGCGAGGCTATGAACTCACCGTGAGCAAAGTGAATAGCAAAGAACAAGTAAGTGATGAATGAGCCGCAAAAGTCCTATGAGCAACCTAAATAATTATACGCTTGTCTTAGTTTTTTGAAAATAAACATTGATGCAATATGGCTATATATTATATAAATTATGATCTTAATTATGCTTGGTACATAATTCCTAAATAATTGTCAAAATATATTAGGTGGTTCAAAAATAAAACTTAAGGCTCTAATTGTATAATGTATTACCCTTTTATACTTTTTAATAAAAAGCTGATGGAATTTTTATAACATGTCCATCTTTGAAACTTCATTACTCTTAACCCGTAAGTCAAAAAATCAAGTTCTTTATATCCCCGGAAAGGTATTCATCTGTACTACCAAGTTTTGTGGGTCCCACTAAGTCAAAAATTACTTAACATTAGTAAAATTACCCATTTACCCTTACTATCCAGTTCTGAATTTATCAATGTCAAAACAGTCCAACTAAAGTTGCGATATCTAGTGTTTTACAAACCGCATTAATTTCCCGTTTGCGGCCACGTTTAAGTTGAGATGTTATCTAAAACTTTTATGTTTTGAGAAACCATTGATTATGTCAAGAAAAACAAGTTTCTTAGGTTATAAATCTGGTACTCAGATTATGACATGTTTCACGAAAATATTTCTAGTTTAATCATTGTAATGAGTTATTCGATGAAATACCCGTCAAAATGACCGCAAGACATAGGACTACAACCACATATTTTTAGTTTATGTCCAAAGTTCACTGATAAAATTAGTTTATTATGTTTTTACCCCTGGTTCAGAATCACAGTTGCATGTCTCACCTACCCACTCATCAATCACGGTGTTCAGCTGACTCCTTTGTACCAAGCCTAACCAAGCATGATAACTTATAAAATATAGAAATACATCAAGAAATATTACATTTACAGAAATGAAAATGAAATGAAAATGAAAAAGGAGTGATTGGTTCCTTACAAAGATTGATGAACAAGACAAGAACAACAAGAACAAGAACACTAATCCTATATTAACCCAACAACACTTGCACCTTTTCTTCAACACTTTTACCCAAGACTTATACCCTTGATTTACCCTTGAAAATATCTTAAAATCACAGCCCCTAAACCATCTTGATCAACACTTCTAACAACTTCCCAAAGAAACCAAAAAAATGATGAGATTTGATTGCGGTTTTGTGAAGAAATAACACATATACAAGCTAGAAACTCATGATCTTCAATACAGAATGAGAGAACAAGTGAAAAACAATTATAGAAGATGTTTTTGGGCTGAGGTGGTGTGTTTGGGTCGTTCACATGGAGGAGAGAACAAGAAATTGGTATTAGGGTGATAAAAAACAAAGTTAAGTGCAAGATTTTACTTGTATACATGTATTAGATTATGGACAAGTGTCATGTATGATTACAAATGAAAGACACCACACCAATGACTCATAAAATGAGTTATTTATCATGATAATTTCGTGGGTTTGGTGATAGTGGAGGATTTTGGTGATCATTTTGTATAAAACTTGAGCTACGAAGTGTAGTTTGATCCCGGTAATTGAAAATATGAAGTTTTTAGGACACGTAACGTAAAAACCGGGTAGTAATATTTTTAAAACTCTCCAAAAATATTAAAACTTGTTTTTATGATATATTTTAGAAATTTAGATGAGTGGTGAGTTCATCGAAGGATTTAAAAATCGTTAAAACTGAAACCGTGAGTTGAAAACGCGTTTAGTGACACCGGTTCTTGATTAAAGTGATGTACACTTTAAAAATGAAACGAAAAGTATAAAACTCACTTGTAAACATGAATATAGGTTAAAATGCATAAAATATAAAATTATCATAGTCTAGGGATGGTTCACATTGCTAAAACTATAAAACGTAAATTTAAATCGCGTAAAATGTAAAAGGTGCAAGGTTTACATAGAAATGGAAAAAGCGAAAAGTGACTTTTAAAATCACTTTTGTAAGGAACCCATGATGCATAAAAAGTGTAGAAGGGACATAGTCTAGTCGCGGTTGAATTAACTTGAACGTGACATGACGTACGCGGATAACTTCTGATAAAGTTAATTATAAAAAAAAAGAATAGTTAAATAATAAAAATATTATAATTAGTGACATGAAATTTACGAAATGTCACATCACGTAACCCTTAAGAGAGCTCCGTCCCAGAGCTTAACTCGCTTTATCTCCTGACGGTTCACTCGCGAAAAGATGATGATACTCGTAAGGAATGAAGTCTAGAATAACTAACTACACGGTTCGATTCTCGTCATCTAGAAATACGGTGCAGATTAAGGTTGACTATACGCAATAAAGATAGAGTAAGAATTTGTTTAGTTGTTTTGCTCGATTGAAAGAATAACGCTGAATTTTTTATGCTTACACAAGAAATTTCGTGATTCTCGGAAATCAAGTAGACAATCAATTAGACATAACCCATATATAACTATTCCGAGTATTTGAAAAATCTAAGTCGAACATAGGTAGTCAGACTATGTTCCACTGTCCCTAGGTTAAATATAGGTGACTAGACTATCTTTAACCAAGGTTCGATAAAATTTTCAAATACTTAACTTAGTTATACTCGTGATATGTCCATTGTTGGACAAGTATGGAGTTTGCGTAAGTATCTCATATACAAAGAGTGATATAAGTTGATACACACATGATAAAACAAGTATAAGTATGTAGTATGAGCGTGTAACACGAGCGAATAAGGCAATTACACGCATAAAGGAAGTTTTAAGCAGTTCTTAAAATAGTTTACACCGGAAGTGAATCACGGACCTTTAACAATGAAGGTTTCGGAAGAGAACTAGATGAATGTAGATAAAGTTGTTGAGCTTCAGCTTTTATGTATGATAAATAAGTTTATAAGATTTATAGGAAAATGACGAACAGTAGAATAGTAACAAAACAATTCTGATTATGTAAGAAAATATCAAAATGGTTTATAGAGTTGTGAAAATTTTGGTATAAGGTAAATGACCGAACGATTTGTAAGATGATAACAAAATAGTTTATTCAGAACTAGTCAAAACAGTTTATGTAATGGTAGTACATTTGTGATTTAGTTTATAAGATGGTGGTAATGTAGTTTGTAAGAGAGTGACAAAATGATTGATGGATGGCGATAAATATTGCAAAATATTTTACCGAAATAGTTTATAAAGCGATAGTAAAATAGTTAAGTTAATGGCAAGATTGTTTGTAAGGTGCTTACAAATATATGAGACTAACAAAACAGTTCATAAGTTGATAGTAAGTCTGATTATTCGTTTACAAGGTATTAGTAAGGTAATTCTTTGGACATTTGTAATACAGTGAAAGATAGTTTATATGATAACAACAGAGTTGTTTATAAAATGGTAGTGAAATAATGTTGTATAAGGTCATGAAAAGTTTTAAATATCATGTCATCATTGACGATTTTTGGGAAAATAATTGAGACTAATGTGTCAACCACAGCGTATGAAAAAGATTTAGGGGATCATAAGATAAATGAGTATATATAACAGTTTAGTAATTTTGGTTAAATAGATACATAATTGGGAGAAGTAGGGTTTGACATGATGCCCTGGAGACTGAGCATATAAAAGGTAAGAATCGGTAAACATTTATAACGATAAGTAGTTGAGAGTAAACTAAGTATATATAAATAATCTTTATATATGTAGTATCAATAGTGGTGCTTTGGAAAGTAAGCAGAAATGCTCAGAAAACATGAGTTTACGGGGAGTAAGACAACCAATAGAAATTGATAAATTGTAACAGGTTTCGATGTTATATGAAATGATATAACATACGGTGTTGAGAGAGTTTAGAGACCATTGTAATCGCTAACAATGTCTGATAAATAAGAGAGACCATTGTAATCGCATACAATGTCTGAGAAATAAGAGAGACCATTGTAATCACATACAATGTTTAAGAAATAAGAGAGACCATTGTAATCACATACAATGTCTAAGAAATACCATCGTGTAACTCACAATGTTTAGAAGAGTTTAGTATTCACATGGAGAAACTCCGTTAAGAAAAATAGCGATGCTTCAGGAACAAGCAGGATAGTCGGGGAAAAAGTTATCTTAAGTACATATAGTAATATTCACTATATGTATACGTATAGTAACGGTGCACTCGAAGATGTGTATAAATTTCCGAATGGAAATTCACAATTCACATGAATAGCATAAAATACAACTAGAAAGTTTAGTGCACAAAGTTTATATATAAGAGTGATACTTTCGCGGATTATCGGATGAGTCAAGAAATAATTATAGTGCTCCAATAATTATCCTTAATATAATTAAGATATACTCGAGGGAGTAATAGGAAGCTCGGGAGTAGGCGCGCATGGATATCGGACAAGATGATGGAAGCTCATGATTTTTTTTTTAAAAAAAAACAACGATTATAGTCTAGGTTTTTAAAACAAAAAGACCTAGTTCATTATAATTTGTGCTCTGGTACCAATCTATAACACCCCCATTTTTGGAATGCAGCAGAATACAACATGGGGTGCTATTTATCAGTCACATAGTACAAGTATAGTAAACAACTTTAAAACAAAGTCGTTTTTAAAACATCCCATTCGATAATTTATCAGAGTTGAGGTCCCAAAAGTTTAACATATGTTTAGAAATACACAAATTTAATAGTATAAGTCATTATCGAATGAAAATTTTATTAAACATGAGCCATCAAGTAGATATCCATTTCTTTGCGCCGCCCATCCAAGCTTAAGCCACTTACGGACGTGAGAAAATACATGCTAAAAAGTCAACATAAAGTTGAGTGAATTCATAGAGTTTAATAAGTAATAAGTTGAATACAAGCATTATTCATCAATTGACATGTAACGAATACAAGTCGGGAAATAAGAATTATAACATCAAGCTCATGACACCGAACCTTAACGAAATTTAATAATGCCCATGAAGGTAATCTTTGCCATTTACCTTAGATTCTCAATATTATGTGCCCGTTTGATCTACCGATATCAAGTGAGCGCTACTCACCCGGACATGTTTGTTAAACCCAATATGCATATTCATAATATTAGCGTTTACTCAGCATGTAATTAACGGTCCATGAAATTAGGGACTTAGGGCAAGAAGTACACGATGTCTATAATTCACGTAATCGGGTCAAGCATACCAAAAATTACTTGTATTTAGTTTGTAAAACTAGCATGTATCCCCCTCGCGAGGTTTATAAAACATTTAAGTAAGTAAAGGCGAGGCTATGAACTCACCGTGAGCAAAGTGAATAGCAAAGAACAAGTAAGTGATGAATGAGCCGCAAAAGTCCTATGAGCAACCTAAATAATTATACGCTTGTCTTAGTTTTTTAAAAATAAACATTGATGCAATATGGCTATATATTATATAAATTATGATCTTAATTATGCTTGGTACATAATTCCTAAATAATTGTCAAAATATATTAGGTGGTTCAAAAATAAAACTTAAGGCTCTAATTGTATAATGTATTACCCTTTTATACTTTTTAATAAAAAGCTGATGGAATTTTTATAACATGTCCATCTTTGAAACTTCATTACTCTTAACCCGTAAGTCAAAAAATCAAGTTCTTTATATCCCCGGAATGTTATTCATCTGTACTACCAAGTTTTGTGGGTCCCACTAAGTCAAAAATTACTTAACATTAGTAAAATTACCCATTTACCCTTACTATCCAGTTCTGAATTTATCAATGTCAAAACAGTCCAACTAAAGTTGCGATATCTAGTGTTTTACAAACCGCATTAATTCCCCGTTTGCGGCCACGTTTAAGTTGAGATGTTATCTAAAACTTTTATGTTTTGAGAAACCATTGATTATGTCAAGTAAAACAAGTTTCTTAGGTTATAAATCTGGTACTCAGATTATGACATGTTTCACGAAAATATTTCTAGTTTAATCATTGTAATGAGTTATTCGATGAAATACCCGTCAAAATGACCGCAAGACATAGGACTACAACTACATATTTTTAGTTTATGTCCAAAGTTCACTGATAAAATCAGTTTATTACGTTTTTACCCCTAGTTCAGAATCACAGTTGCATGTCTAGTCCTCTAGTGTTTTATAGTGATCTAACCTATGTACCAAGCCTAACCAAGCATGATAACTTATAAAATATAGAAATACATCAAGAAATATTACATTTACAGAAATGAAAATGAAATGAAAATGAAAAAGGAGTGATTGGTTCCTTACAAATATTGATGAACAAGACAAGAACAACAAGAACACTAATCCTATATTAACCCAACAACACTTGCACCTTTTCTTCAACACTTTTACCCAAGACTTATACCCTTGATTTACCCTTGAAAATATCTTAAAATCACAGCCCCTAAACCATCTTGATCAACACTTCTAACAACTTCCCAAAGAAACCAAAAAAATGATGAGATTTGATTGCGGTTTTGTGAAGAAATAACACATATACAAGCTAGAAACTCATGATCTTCAATACAAGAATGAGAGAACAAGTGAAAAACAATTATAGAAGATGTTTTTGGGCTGAGGTGGTGTGTTTGGGTCGTTCACATGGAGGAGAGAACAAGAAATTGGTATTAGGGTGATAAAAACAAAGTTAAGTGCAAGATTTTACTTGTATACATGTATTAGATTATGGACACGTGTCATGTATGATTACAAATGAAAGACACCACACCAATGACTAATAAAATGAGTTATTTATCATGATAATTTCGTGGGTTTGGTGATAGTGGAGGATTTTGGTGATCATTTTGTATAAAACTTGAGCTACGAAGTGTAGTTTGATCCCGGTAATTGAAAATATGAAGTTTTTAGGACACGTAACGTAAAAACCGGGTAGTAATATTTTTAAAACTCTCCAAAAATATTAAAACTTGTTTTCATGATATATTTTAGAAATTTAGATGAGTGGTGAGTTCATCGAAGGATTTAAAAATCGTTAAAACTGAAACCGTGAGTTGAAAACGCGTTTAGTGACACCGGTTCTTGATTAAAGTGATGTACTCTTTAAAAATGAAACGAAAAGTATAAAACTCACTTGTAAACATGAATATAGGTTAAAATGCATAAAATGTAAAATTATCATAGTCTAGGGATGGTTCACATTGTTAAAACTATAAAACGTAAATTTAAATCGCGTAAAACGTAAAAGGTGCAAGGTTTACATAGAAATGGAAAAAGCGAAAAGTGACTTTTAAAATCACTTTTGTAAGGAACCCATGATGCATAAAAAGTGTAGAAGGGACATAGTCTAGTCGCGGTTGAATTAACTTGAACGTGACATGACGTACGCGGATAACTTCTGACGAAGTTAATTATAAAAAAAAGAATAGTTAAATAATAAAAATATTATAATTAGTGACATGAAATTTACGAAATGTCACAAATTCCATCTAATTTGGTCAAATTAAAGATTATGCATGTTTTAATAAATTTTTCAAATTCATAATTTCCTTCGAATTAGGTCTAGGATTTCCATAACTAAATGCTTCCTTTAGGATTAGGATGCTATATTAACACTAGAAACTAATTATTACAAACCCTCATGTCGAAAATTTTTGAAAAATTTCATATACCTCTTTTCAAAATTTTTGGTTAACACATTGTTGAATAATGCCATAAAAAACTTTTTAAAACTAATCACATTACGTTTTCATAACTTGTAAAACATGAAATTATACTTTTCGACTAAGTAAAAATATTTTTGCAAACGATAAGAGGGCGTTTGGATTATGTCCAAATAATGTCAAAATGAAGTCGTTATAATTTTTATAAAACATTGTCGAGATTATAAACCAAAAACTAGTAAACCGGAGTTGTCAAGATATATAATGCATATATATATTGACATACTAGTAGTATTAGTGTCTAGTTAAGGAAGCGTTCGGTTTAACAAGAAAAATGACATTTTTGAGTCAAAATTCAAATCATCTTTTTCAAAAACAAATCACATGCATAAGAAACTCGCAAGAAATGACTAGTTTTACAATACAATGCAAATATAGTAAATTTCATGATATATTAAGATGTTTAAAGGGGCGTTTGGATTAGTCCATAACGACTTGCTAAACATTGTAAAATATATCTAGAACGAGTTAAAAATAAAAATAAGGAACATAGTAAACTACTTCTTAGGATTATTGTCTTAGAGTCGAAGTATGTTTATGTTCCAACATACGTCTTAACAATACATACATGTTTATTTTTCTTTATATTTATTTTGGTCTTTTGTATTGTTGTTGTGTTTAGGTGAAAATGCCAAAAGCGACTACCGAAGACCTTTCCCAAACTAAAAACTACATTCCTAAAGTCTCCCAACTCCCTACTACATCTCCTTCCATTGGACATTTATATCGTCAAATTGAGGATAGAAATGTTCATGAGGGACGTGTAGTAGATCTAGCTTACACTCAATCCGACTTTATCAACCTCTTGTTCACAAGCATTAACTTAAATTGCCTTTTCGAAATTAATGAACCTATCATCCCTCGTTTCATCGTTGATTTCTATAGCCAAGTCACGGTTCAAACTGATGATCTTGGTTTCATCACCATCTCATTCATGATCCAAAACGAATTTATCACCATGACTCTCGAACAATTCGGTCAAGTCCTCCAAATTCCTTTTCGAGGTCAAGCCGTTTTCACAAATGAGTGGGACCTTGAATCTCTTCATCGTTCTCGTCCTACATTCGGTCCATATCTTTCCGACATCCCTCATCCTGACGAAATCCGTCAAGTCCTTGGGATTGAGCGCGCTACAACCACTCGAAAAATCAAATCGAAAAACGTTCAAATCTCTTCTAATCAAATTCTCCTCAAGGAACTAGGCCCCAACATGAAGCGTTGGGAAGAACTCATTCGAGAGAATGCGTTCGGTACCGGGGGACACCGGGACCATCTCTCGGCGTGCCTTGCCCACATGTTGTATTGTATTGCTATCGAAAAGCCATACAATTTGGCCTATTTCTTTATCAAAAGGATTGAATGTGCTCGTAAAACTCCCAAAGCCAACCTTCCATATGGGATGTTTCTTACTCGTCTCTATCGTCATGTTATCGAGTACTACCCCGATCTTGACAATAGTATTTATGAGTCCATCTATCCTACTCTTCGTCCTCTTGCTCTACAACAAGCTAGACGGACTCGAAGTGACAAGGGTAAATCTCGTCGTCATAGCTTTCATGGTTCATCTTCTCTACAAGATGACGACGATGATGAGGAAAACACCCCTGGTGCTAGTACCCCTTCTTTCTCCGAGTT
>LBNU01030152.1:143142-161396 GCA_014162995.1 Artemisia annua | reverse complement strand
ACCTGTTTAATGAATACAGATTCACAACCCTAAATAAAGTTTATCGAACTTTATCTTCTCTAAAACTCTCTAACTAATAACAATGACTTAGGGATCCTTTTATAGGCACAAGGAAAACCCTAGTCGGTTTACAATACTTGAACGACAAGTATACAATCCCTAACTAATAGAATATTCTAGATATACACAATACATTCTAAAATAACTCTTTAGTCTTTATCTTCAAACGATTTAGTCTTTATCTTTATTTAGCAGTACTTTGACCTAGTCAACGAGCAGCATCTTTGATAACCAGCAGTACTTTGATCAACAGCAGTACTTTGAACAGCACTTTAATTATTTCAGTAGTACTTTGACTTTATAACCCAACAGTATATTTTTCCTTTAAATCTTAAATGATGGTATGTTCTATTATCTTATGCTTGTGTTCCTTTCCAGTTACACCTCGTGTTTCCGCTTTAGCGAGGGTGTGACAGATTTGGTATCTCCAACATTACTTGCGCTTGATTTTCATATACGGATTAATGATAGAAGTTACAATTGATAAGAGCTACATGTCAGTAATAATATGATTTTATAATACTAAGCAATATTAGTAACTAGCTTCCAGGCCCGCCCGATGGGCGGCTAGTTTTAAGAAATTGTTTGTAAGAAAAGAAAGATGGGAAAAATCTTTAAAAATGTACAATAATTGTCACAAAAATTACTTTCGTGTAGCGAACTAAAAAAATAGCTTTTTGATGTACTGAACTTTCATTTTTTTGACCTTTTTTTATGTACTATTGACATTTTTGCCACTCAAAATATTAAAAATCTAAGGGCAAAAAAGTCACGAAAATACATCAAAAAGGACAAAAATGAAAGTTCAGTACATCAAAAAGCTATTTTTTTTTGTACGCTACACGAAAGTAATTTTTGTGACAAGTATGGTACATTATTAAAGATTTTTCCCAAGAAACATGGTACAAATGGTTTTATAATAGATTAACAATGTAAACTGCAACAAACTTTTTGATTCTAATTGATTTTGTACGTTATTAATTGCATATAAGATAACTAAAAAATAAACAAAATACATACTTGAATAAGTATATTGTACGATCGGTTCCCATTACTTGATAGCAACGTTATATTATTAACCGGAAATGAACAAACACAAATGTTGTGTTAAAAAAATAACTTTGTTTGATAACCATGCCATCTCTTTCCTGGCAAAACAACCAGATATGAGGAATTGTCTCATGTTAAGTTAAAAAGGCATCTTCTTATCTGATGAGCTAATTAACATCCGAGGTATAGCGACAACGGTGTCTAATTTACCACTTGATATAATTACCATCCGAGGAATAGCGAAAACGGTATCTAATTTACCACATGATATAATCTTAGCTCTAAGGTCCGCCTGATGGGCGGGATAGCTCAAAGAATTCGTTTAAGATAATAAAGGATGGAAAACAATGTAAAAAACAGTATAATGACGAAAAGGTGAAAACCATAATGTTTGTCAAATGTCAAACTGCAAACCATATAGTGACAACCTCCGAAATGATAACTTATTTAACAACGTTTCTTTCATATATAAGTTCATATGTTATTGTAGGCAACTTATTCTAAACCAATGGCTCCTTGTCTACACAAATACACAACAGTGAAAATCTTCGGAAATCAAGTAAAAGACCTTGCACTAAAATTGTAACACCCCAACTCGAAAAGGGATAAAGTGTAACATTTTGGAGTCAAATCAGAACACAAGTAAACGGAAATACATTGCTAATACAAAGGTTACAAGCAGTACTAAGAAAAGAATAAGGGACTGATTCTAAATATTACAACTTCCAAACTAATTACAAACTAAGAATCAAAAGGGAAACTCTAAGTCTATCTCTAATCCATGGGGAGCTATCAACAGTGTAGTCCACTAAGAGCTCCTAAGCACTCTTCACCCAAACCCAGCTTCCTTCTAAAACCTACCGCAGGAAAAGAAATGCGGCTGAGCTTAAAAAGCCCAGTGAACAGATATAAACAAATGAAAACTAATAAACAAAGGAAACGAAGGTGAATACGACATAAGTCCAAAAAAAACCTGCTGAGATACAAATCAAAGAATATGGAAGTATATAATAGAATATGAGCAAGGGGAAAAAGGATAATGAATATCAAACAAATCAAGAAAAATGAAACAAATCATAAGTGTAAGCAAAATGAAGTAAGGCAAGCATAAGTTAATTACAAATAGAGAAGACAAGATAAGGATCACTTATAAAGTAGAACTAATAGAAATGCCCAACAAATACTAATGCGCACATAGGAGTGATCATCTCCACATGTACTATGTGAAAGGGGTGCATTGCACACACACCAAAACATTCACCAAATAATACTAAACAAAGTACCTAGGATGCATCCATACGCCCCTTTCAAAATAGATATATATGCACAAAGCTCTAGGCTAAGTAAACATATACAATAATAAATATAGGCCTGAATAGCTATAGCATAATAGGGAACGCTGTGGACAAAAACCCACCTCCACATATAGTGTCAATACCACCGGTGCATCAGTGCCAAGGCCATGGACTCCCCATGACTGGCTAATAATTCTAATACATACAGGCAAAACATATAATGGGCATAGAAATAGGAAATGCTATAAGGAAAGAAACTATAGCATGCAAACGAATACAACTCATATCAAATCACAAGGATCAACAAATAGAAATCATACAAAGGAGACATAGCAATGGCTCAAGTCAAAGGTCCAAATCAAAGATTCATATCATGAGGTTCAAATCAAAGGTTCATAATAACAAAAGGGTTCATAGCAGAGGTTCAAAATTTGAAGTTAAATAATCAAAAGATGTTAAAGAAAGTCATGAGAAATCTTAGAGATAAAACAGATTAAGGACTTTTGAAAATTATTTAAAACCTTTTTATCGTAAAAGTATTCCTTTAAAAACACATTTCATAAAAGTCATAAAACCTTCATATAAAACTGGCATCGTATCGTCATCACATAAATCATTTCAAAAATAGTTTTTTCTCAAAAGTCATCAGGTTATATTTTTAAAAGGGTCTTCATACGAAATCATACTATCAAATGAACCAAGGATATCAGGCGTACAAAGATCAGAAATCATAATATTGGCAATGGAACAGCTCATGAGTCATAAAAAACCTTACGAAAAGGTTAGAACATCTGTACCTTAAACCGCCAACGAAACCATACCAAAGGAATAGGAAGCCACTTCTTCAGCGAATCTACACGAATTAATGATCGGCTTAAAAACTTAGGTTAAATTAGATTACTCGTTTTAGTCGACTTTTCCATTTTTAGCAACTTTCCACTTTAAATAACCTAGCCATTTCAAGTGACTTGATAAGTTCCCGAAATTGTAATTTAATACTTTAAGGCCATAATGGATAATTTAAAATATTTAAGGTTAAAATGACCAATATAATCGTTTGGGTCTTAAAATATCAATATTATAAGTTTAGGGTCTAAAATGTAAAATATCAAAATTAAATATAAAAAGTCAAATAAAATTATTTTATAGTTTATTTTAATAAATTACTATAAATATAATAATTTTGGACCCCGTCATTATAATTCATTAACAACCCACGATCTTAATATTTATGCCGCAACGATCCAGGATTTTTATAAAATCACGCAAAACTTGTGCATAACCCGACATCGGTTCACTTCATCCATATACACACGAAATCCTTTATATTTTGAAAGTAAAACAAATCCGTGATACCCTCTTTATTCATTTTATGCGATTCGAAGTTAAATAGAACAAGCATGCACATATATATATATTTTTAGCTCGAAAAGGATTAGATGAAATATGTTCAAAATAGATTCACTGTAACAGATTTTTGACCATAACCAATTTGAGTCCTCCATTTCCATGAATTTCATGTGTGACTCAAGTGTGACTATAATACGTATACTGATGTATGCATCATTCATTATGTTGTAGGCCCAGTCATGCATGATATAACATGGATGATACCATAATCTGATTCTTAGTTTTCATGTGATAATCAGATATAATTAAACCGATTCACATTATTTATCATGTGACAAGATCAAAACGAAAGGAATAAAACTAGGCGATATGAGGTACCCTTGTTCGAGCTAATATTCATACGTTAACCATTTATTGTTTTTAATCCATATTCGAACCTTAAACACCTGTTTATTATTATTCGAGTGGTTACATGTTTAAGAGTCGTTTGTGTTGAAGCTGAAAAAGAATAAACGACCAAGACCAAGACATAAACGAATACACAAGTTATATATGTCGATCATATATGTTATCCACTCGTTATTTAATGTGTTTTATACCATGATTTTATGTGTTTGTATACGATATAGAAACCAAACAGAATCACAACAGGAACAAGAGTCGAATCAAGAAAAGGTATGAATTGAACAAGGAGTGATAGCTTTACCCTCGATGCGTGATACGTAGGAAGACAACAAGGATCGAACACAATCTATACCAGCCGAAATCCAACCACACTTCACCTTTCGAACAGCTTAAAAGTTAAAACCCACGAACACAATCACCCTATTCGAAACAGAACTTAGCCACGTTCAAGCACCACCAAGACCACATTTTGACCCGCCTTTGCACGCCTAGAACCGAACAAGAAAAGAAGCAGGAAAGATAGCAGCCGATTGTATTTTTTGTATAGAGTTTAGGGTTTCTCAAAAAGTGTATTGTGTTTTTAAAAGAAAAAGGTTTGTGCGATATACGGTTTTTAATAAACCGTGTGATGGGATTGAGAAACAAAAAGGAAGAACCGATATTTTTGGGATTGTGATTTGAATGTTTCCAAGTTTAAATCAGCAAGAGTGTAGCCTTTTTTCCAAGTCTTGGTTCATTTGTTTCATGTATTATTTATTTTATATTTTTTTTCTAGGCGTGTACATGTATTGTGTGTATATATATATATATATATATATATATATATATATTATATGCAAGTTTATTTAATTTATCATAAGGTTTTTAAAGTTTCAAATGTCCCGAATCGTTCAAGTATTTGCGTTTAAATACTTAGGTTATAATCATCAAAAGTTTAAAATTATAGGGGTGTTTTGGGTATTTCCCATGTTCAAAATTTCCGGGTTTTACAATTCTTCCCCTCTAAAAAGAAAATTTCGTCCGCGAAATTGAAATGAAAAGATCAAACGGAAACGTACCAATTCACGAAATGAAAAGGAAGTGATTAAGTTGCTGAGAATAGTTTCTCCAAGGAAATTTAACAAACGGAAAAGTTTCTCATGACTCGATCTGAATAAAATAGGATAGCCCCGGGCTCTCCACATAAAACAAATATGATCCAGCAAATACGAAATGAACATGAACAGATGATAGTCGTAATCTCACAAAGAGATATATGAACATCAGATGAATCTGGAAAGAATACGGAAGTGAAACTAGATGATAGGAAACTGCACCAATCGAATCAGGTTCTGAACGAACTAAGGATCTTGCTAAAATCAGAGGAGCATATATCGAATTATCAGTCATACCAAAAGTTTCCTAAAGAGGTTGGTAACCTAATCGTATTAACGATTAACTAAGCATAAATCGGAGTATCGAATCATATCAAAATGTATAATGGGATAGGTAGGATAACCGCACGGATAGAATGAATCTAAGGACTAATGTATCATGAACCAAAGCTTCCTTAATGACAACACGTCTAACTCTTCTGTATGGAAACACCATACGGGACACACAAATTCCTGTCTAAACTTTCAAACTCCCTCTTCCATAATGACAACAAATCCATCAGTCTTTGTAATCAACTCCAAACATTCAATGAGCGGTTTCTCGACTTAATTCAACCGAAGGTGTTCTACATTTTCGTTCACACACTATCTGAAAAGGACAAACTTTTTCACTTGTATGCCATCGATCTTAATGAGAAAACACAATCAGACCACACACCTGTCAACTTCGTGCTCAACACTTCTTCCAAGTCCGAATAGTTGTTTTGCTTATCCATCAGTCTGTCGGTGAAAAGCATTCCTATACTTGAGTCTGGTCCCTCATGCCTTCTGTAGTTCTCCTTTGTATTGTGAGGTAGGAACGCAAATCTCTGACACGATCACTGCAGGTGCGCTAAGTAATTAAGAAATCTTCTGCCGGAGGATTTATTCCAACTTGCTAATCGAATACACATTCTAAGAGGCAAAAGTGAGCTGACTAACTCTACCATAACTCAAATTATGTCATTCTTTTTAAGTGTGCGTGGAGATTTCGTTACAAGGTTCATGAAAATTTCTAATCCTGCTTAGATCCCTTATACGTCTTAGTACAACCAATAGGTATAGAAAAGTAGAAATGTATCTCAATCATAACATATTCTTTCCAGTCTTCACAGATCATAGTTCGTCATCTTACTTCTGAGCTTCCTAATATCTGAAATTGGATTCTATCTCCATGTAAGGTATGTCTTCAAATCTTGAGAGTAACACCACTGCCGCCAACTCCAAGTCACGCATTGAATAATTCTCCTCAAACGGTTCTAGTTGTCTTAATGCATAAGCAATAATTTCCCCGGGTCGCATAAGGGCATAACCACGTCCCTTCCTGTATCGTCTCAAAATTGATACTCACTTGAAGGTATGGAGGCAAATTTCTATTTCAGCTTTCCAAAACTCCGTTCTCATGTCGTGAACATCTTCCAACCAATGTCAGGCTTCCAGAATATACGAATGATCCTCATATTTCCACATAATACGAAAATGATTTCCATGTTTCTTCTTCGTCTCTGAATGTACTAAGATGTCATACTATGACAACTTTGTCTAAGTACTCACGAAAACATGATTCGTCACGTCAATAAAATAGTCAAAGCATCAACTAATACTATTAGCATCATTAATAATCATAAAGGCCGTTACGAATATGAAAGGAAATTCTAAGAATACTCCAAGCCATAAATCCATTTAAAGGAAAAAATCCGCATACTAAAATTGATCAGATACATCATCGATTCGAGGTAGGGAATAATGAGTTCAAATAGTGATACGGCTCAGCTTCTAGTAGTCAATACAAGTCTCCTGCTCTTATCCTTCTTCATTGCGAAATAAATTGAAGCACTCCAAAGAGATACACTAAGACAAACAAGTTGTTCCATAGCTTTTGGTTGCTGCTCCTCCAGTTCTCTCAATTTGACTGGTGCTGTTTAATACGGAGTTTCAAAATTAGGCAAAACGTCGCTCTATACAGATAGGGTTCTGTCTCATCAAACCTTACTGTTCTCAGGCACTTCTCAAAGACATCCTATGATCCCCATAAGTTCAAGGTATATGATGTAATTATTATTACGTTGGTCAGGCGTCATAATACTTGCACCATATAAACATGCCTTTATGGAAATCATATTCAACCTCGAGTCGTGACTAAACAATCTCTCAGTGTTAGGTCAAAGCAAATTCACAATCTGGTGCAAATCATGGTGGTTCAATCAGGGATTACATCAGAAAAATTCAGATTATATATGACTCTCAAAGTGAGATTCTTCCCACGGTGTACAAGAATAGATTCTAGGAAATTTTCACCACTGCGAAAGTAACGTACAAGTTTCCAGGGTAGTAAGGATAACAAAGTTTAACAATCCGAAATCATGGCAAAGTAAATCAGAGTGGTTTAAAATGTCAAAGGAGAGACGTAGTATGACAGTAGTTAGCATCTTGATGCTCAGTCCACCAGTCCATATCAGAATGACATCGAATTTAACTTTCCAAGGAAAGACAGATCAGCATAACAAATCTTATCATTCAGAAATGAGGGATAGCATTCCTATACTCGTGGTTGATCACTACAAGACTTCTCATAGGAATAAAACTGGATAAGACAAAATCTAATGGTGTAGGGAAACTTAGATATGCTTATCAAAAGCAAGAGATTTCATCGAATGTGTCAAACATATTATGGTCATACGAATTCTCAGAATGCCTGGAGAGGCATCTAAAGGGTTAACAAATGAATCAGAGGTTTGAATCAAAAGAAAACAAAGCTTGTGTAATGTCAACTACTACAGAATTCTCAACACATCCTAAACTTATATGCTCGTTAATCTCATGTTGTGCAGACTTATAAGTTTCAAATCTCTGGAAGGGAAAATCTTAAAAGAGTTTAACTAAGAGCAAAGCACGAATCAGAGTGTATGCGGAAGCAATGATACTTAAACAAATGCCCTATAGTCTACCCATCCACACCGGTCATAAATTAAGTTTCAGAGTGGCGATCCTAAAGCAAGTTCTCAACGGTTGTTCCTTAACTCTTACGGTGCAAAACTTAGAGGGCCTAATACTCACAGGTCATAGCCTAAGCTCTACGGGTTTTGAATCCGCCGATCAAACCTGGCTCTGATACCAAAATTCTAACACCCCAACCCGAAAAGGGCTAAAGTGTAACATTTTGGAGTCAAATCAGAACACAAGTAAACGGAAATACATTGCCAATACAAAGGTTACAAGCAGTACTAAGAAAAGAATAAGGGACTGATTCTAAACATTACAACTTCCAAACTAATTACAAAC
This sequence comes from Artemisia annua, assembly GCA_014162995.1. NCBI lineage: Eukaryota > Viridiplantae > Streptophyta > Magnoliopsida > Asterales > Asteraceae > Artemisia > Artemisia annua. The sequence continues at coordinate 152,821 of LBNU01030152.1, read as the reverse complement.
TAAGAATCAAAAGGGAAACTCTAAGTCTATCTCTAATCCATGGGGAGCTATCAACAGTGTAGTCCACTAAGAGCTCCTAAGCACTCTTCACCCAAACCCAGCTTCCTTCTAAAACCTACCGCAGGAAAAGAAATGCGGCTGAGCTTAAAAAGCCCAGTGAACAGATATAAACAAATGAAAACTAATAAACAAAGGAAACGAAGGTGAATACGACATAAGTCCAAAAAAAACCTGCTGAGATACAAATCAAAGAATATGGAAGTATATAATAGAATATGAGCAAGGGGAAAAAGGATAATGAATATCAAACAAATCAAGAAAAATGAAACGAATCATAAGTGTAAGCAAAATGAAGTAAGGCAAGCATAAGTTAATCACAAATAGAGAAGACAAGATAAGGATCACTTATAAAGTAGAACTAATAGAAATGCCCAACAAATACTAATGCATCCATACGCCCCCTTCAAAACAGATATATATGCACAAAGCTCTAGGCTAAGTAAACATATACAATAATAAATATAGGCCTGAATAGCTATAGCATAATAGGGAACGCTGTGGACAAAAACCCACCTCCACAGATAGTGTCAATACCACCGGTGCATCAGTGGCAAGGTCATGGACTCCCCATGACTGGCTAATAATTCTAATACATACAGGCAAAACATATAATGGGCATAGAAATAGGAAATGCTACAAGGAAAGAAACTATAGCACGCAAACGAATACAACTCATATCAAATCACAAGGATCAACAAATAGAAATCATACAAAGGGGACATAGCAATGGCTCAAGTCAAAGGTCCAAATCAAAGATTCATATCATGAGGTTCAAATCAAAGGTCCATAATAACAAAAGTGTTCATAGCAGAGGTTCAAAATTTGAAGTTAAATAATCAAAAGATGTTAAAGAAAGTTATGAGAAATCTTAGAGATAAAACAGATTAAGGACTTTTGAAAATTATTTAAAACATTTTTATCGTAAAAGTATTCCTTTAAAAACACATTTCATAAAAGTCATAAAACCTTCATATAAAACTGGCATCGTATCGTAATCACATAAATCATTTCAAAAATAGTTTTTTCTCAAAAGTCATCAGGTTATATTTTTAAAAGGGTCTTCATACGAAATCATACTATCAAATGAACCAAGGATATCAGGCGTATAAAGATCAGAAATCATAATATTGGCAATGGAACAGATCATGAGTCATGAGAAACCTTACGAAAAGGTTAGAATATCTGTACCTTAAACCGCCAACGAAACCATACCATAGGAATAGGAAGTCACTTCTTCAGGGAATCTACACGAATTAATGATCGGCTTAAAAACTTAGGTTAAATTAGATTACTCGTTTTAGTCGACTTTTCCATTTTTAGCAACTTTCCACTTTAAATAACCTAGCCATTTCAAGTGACTTGATAAGTTCCCGAAATTGTAATTTAATACTTTAAGGCCATAATGGATAATTTAAAATATTTAAGGTTAAAATGACCAATATAATCGTTTGGGTCTTAAAATATCAATATTATAAGTTTAGGGTCTAAAATGTAAAATATCAAAATTAAATATAAAAAGTCAAATAAAATTATTTTATAGTTTATTTTAATAAATTACTATAAATATAATAATTTTGGACCCCGTCATTATAATTCATTAACAACCCACGATCTTAATATTTATGCCGCAACGATCCAGGATTTTTATAAAATCACGCAAAACTTGTGCATAACCCGACATCGGTTCACTTCATCCATATACACACGAAATCCTTTATATTTTGAAAGTAAAACAAATCCGTGATACCCTCTTTATTCATTTTATGCGATTCGAAGTTAAATAGAACAAGCATGCACATATATATATATTTTTAGCTCGAAAAGGATTAGATGAAATATGTTCAAAATAGATTCACTGTAACAGATTTTTGACCAACCATATTAGTGATGCGTGGTTTTGCAACCTTACAACAGGTTTTACCTCTCGAGGGATCTCAAGAGGCTTACAACCCCACCAGGCAGTGTACCTGACCGATGTAGTATAGTGAAGTGGTAAGTACGGGGGATTGATCGTTCAACTCAAAGAATAGTGTTCGTTAGGATTGAAATTTATCTACTAGGTCTAGAGATGAGGGATGATTCTTTTTGTATTTTTATGTTTTATGGAAAGCAAGTAAAATTCTCGGGTTTTGGAAGAAGGGGCGGAATTAGTTGCTAATCAACTAACCCAAAAGCTACTACTTAAACTAATGTGTTGGAAAGTAAACTACGGTTCTACAAGGGAAGTGAAGCATGTCTACCTATGATGTATTACTCCTTGCTAGCTATCCAATTCTACCTATTGACTGTAAACCTTGTTTTACTTGACGGGTGTATTCCTAATAACTCGTGGAGTGGCATACATATCTCTCCAATTCTATGAGCTCTTATCTCCTCCTACAACTATGCACAACATAATTATAGGGATTGTAAACAGTGGCTCATGCGTTAAATACTACCTTAGCCTAGTATGCCTCGACTACATATTTCTTAAGACATTCAAGCACGTTACCATAAAGGAGGTTGGCCAGTTTTCTTAAGCCTAACATCGATGGAACATTCAATCAAAACAAGAATCAATAGGAAACAAGAATTATAAACTAAACCAATTAGATCTATTGAAGTTGTCACGCCTTAATTGATGGAGTTAAACACACACATCAACAAGCCCTCATTGATGGAGATAGACACAAACATCAACAAGAAATCAATAAGATCTAATTAATTATATACAAGTTTCACACAATCATAAGTAGACACAAGATGAATTAGCAACACATAATTAATGAAGAGCAATTAACAATAATAATGGAAGACATAATTAAGATAGAATCAACACACCATTACAAGATGTTTATGGAGTGATTAAGACCCTCTATGTTGCTGGAAAAACACCTACCCTAACCCTAGAATCGGACTTAGGGTTTGGGGATTACAAAAAGTGAAGTTATAATGTTATATTTATAGGCTGATTTTCTGTTGGCAAAGGGTGACGGCGTCAGCCCTAACAAATGACGGCGTCAGCTTGTTGTTTTCACCAAATCGAAGATTTTTTCGTCCTCTTCGCGAGTGCTTTTGAATCACCCAAATCCGAGTTCGTATGAAGATTTTATGGCCAAAACAGTAACAGCTACTCCGCGTGCAAGTTGTGATTGTCTTGTTTAACTTGTGATGGTTCCACTTTGGTTTCTTCTCGTGTAAGCCTTCTTTCTGACGTCATCACTCTATATCATCTGACGCCGTCAGGTTGAATCCTGACGCCGTCACCTTCAAAATTCTTCTGGGACGTCTCTTGTTAACTTAAGGCCAGACGGCCTACTTTCAAATACACCTGACACCGTCAGGTGTAACTTCCTCAAAAGTTCTCTGGAGCGTCAAGTACAAACATAAATCCACCTCTTTTGTATTCAAGTGACGGCGTCACATTATGGTGTCTGACGCCGTCAGGTACTGTCCCAGCATAATTTGAGACTTTATCGTTCTCTTCACTTTTATGCTCCAAAAACGTCCAAATATGCATGTTTTCCAAAATTCCTCTCGAAAGTACCTAAAATGACAAAAGGAACGATTTAGGGCAATATTTGATCACATTTACACGAATTAGGGCTTAAATGACCTCCTAAAAGTGTAACACTTTTCGTCTTATCAAATACTCTTACACTTGAGTTTTGCTTGTCCCCAAGCAAATGAGCTTTTTTTCCAATCAAAATATGAGTTAGGGGTCATTTAACACGAATATAAAAGTAATTACAACAAATAGTTATTAGACCCTAATCATAACAAGCACGGAAATCATACACTAGCACCTCACAAATAGTGTTTGGATTCTCACATCTCTCAAATGTCATAAAGTTTATATCTCATAAATGGAAACGGAAAATAACATTCACTACCTGTCATAGCAAATAGATTACCATAGGCTTGGGAAAGGATCAATTACTCCTCCACTAGGCGTAAGCACCTAAGATAAACTATCAAAGAGGTCTTTCCAAAGGGTTGTAACGTAAGGTGTAGGGATATGAAAACACGGTTTGGTTGGAATAAAGGATATTTTAGTGGTGGCGAGTTAATTATCATGATCAAATACATGCACTCTACATCGTTGCTTAAGTCAAGACTCGACTCAATCTTAGTCTAAAAATGAAATAACAAAAACTAAAAAGTAACATAAAAGGAAACGGGATGGTAGTCCGTATGTTTTTCTTCTTTCATTTTAATATTTTTTTTGTATTTTTCTTGATTTTTCGATTTTTTTTTCATACACTCTTGCCCTACCATCCAAAATAATACATCATAGGGGATTTGCATTCCCCTTACACTTGAATCTTTACATAACTTTACAATCACTATTCTAATGACTCGAATTAAGATAATCGAAAAACTTGGAGTACTTTTTAAATATTTAGCACGTATGGGGGTAATAATGTTGTTCTTCCCCATTACTTCATTACACTAGTACTTTACCCATGAGTCCCAATCGTCCCAAAACAATATGTACAAGGATATGACTTAACTTAGCAACCATGTAATTGACCGGATAATTAACTAAGGGTTTAACAAATGTTTTCACAATAATGCACCAAAGGTGGGTGCATACAAGGTAGGCTAAGGCGATTTGGGTGTACATTTAGTGGGGTGTAAACAAATTCTCACTTTGAGTAAGATGCTCAAAGGTCGAAACGAAAGGATAGGCTCGGAAGGGTGTACTAGGGGTATCGTGTACCAAAAATGGATACAACGCAAAGGGTGTGGGAGAATTACTTGACCAATGAAGTCAATGTAATTATAACAAATATACGGGTGTAAAACAATGGGTTAATCCTAATGCCTCTTATCATGTAGTAAATCTTAACTACACGAATGTAGTCTCACTTGTGGATTTGAGATGGTCCTAACGCAAGTTCTAGAATCTAAATACTACCGGTACTCACATCATAGCACCAAAGATGGATGCTTTTCCTACCAATTCTAGGGGCGAACCTCACATATTTGGGGTGGAAAATTTTTTAGTGGTACGGTTTTGTGCTAGTCATACAATTTCCTATCCATGAGACGCTCATTAAGATCAAGGTTTCACTTCTAAATGTTGTAAAAAATTTTAAATTGGCGCTAAAATTGCCCTAACAAACATTTCTCTTGGTTTTATTACAAATTTACTATCAAACAAAGCAAAACATCAAGCGTAAGTATATTCTCAACGGTGCTTTCATTTACCCCCCTTACACTTAAACCGAACATTGTCCCCAATGTTCAAATAAAAGATGTAAAAGTAAATAAGATGAAAGAATGGAATCAAATACTCCCCTGAATCGTTTGATGTGGATAGTGAGGTAACATGGTTAGATCTTCTTCCAAGAAAGATAAACGCTCAAAGCTTCCCTTCCGAAATAAAAATCATCTCCTTGTCTAAAATAACCTGTTAACCTGAAAAACAAACAAGAAAAACCAAAGCATCAAACCGAACAAAGACAACTCACAACTAGATGTAATTCCAGACTTAGAAATAAAAACAAAACAATTAAAGATATAATGCTTGTGGAATGAATGTTTTGCAGATTCCTGGAGTTTATAAGTTAAAGATTTAATAAAAACTTCTTATGATTCCGGTTGAAAAACAAAACTTTCAAAAATTTCAGAAAATTATACCTGACGCCGTCAGGTTGTAGGGCCTGACGCCGTCAGAATTGATCTGACAGATTTTTCATGTTAAGTTTCCGGAAAATTTCTGGTAAAACCTATACCTTAATTCCGGGAAATCCTGCAAAACATCATTATGACTCGATACAAGCATTTGACTCAAACAAATACTAATATGCATGCTTATATCTTATTGTTATCGTTCATGTTCAATCTTGTTCTTAAAAACAAATTTAGATTTCCCTTACACTTATCTTTTGCAAAATACCTTTATATGTAGTTAAGACGAAGTTAAAAACAAAATAAAGCATTTTTACAATTTTATATTTGATACATGAACAATAAACAATAAGAAAAAGACACACATACGGAATCAAATAAAAGCAAATAAACAAACAATCAAACAAATAAAACTTGGGTTGCCTCCCAATAAGCGCTTGTTTTTGTTCGAGTCACGAGCCTGACTCTACCCTTATTTAACGGAAATATGGGAGGTTTTCCCTACACTTAGAATTAAGTGCGGGTGGAAGTAGTGATACACACCCTTAGGGTGGAAATATGCCACGTGAGGTGAAGGGGGTGAGTGAATGGCTTCCTTCATCCTAAAACTACCCGGATAATATTGGGTGACGGGTGGGTCGGTTCCCCTTTTGTCTCCTAGATGTAAATCTAAGGATGAAAAGTTGTGTAAAGGTCGAGGTTCTGGTTTATCAACACTTGGAAATTCCCTAGAAATAAGAGTAAGGTTATCATTAAAAGTGTTCAAACCTATATCCTCTAGTTTTGTTTGGTTCAAAGGTTCTACCTCCATCGGGATTCCTAAAGTCTCTTCTACTTCTTCCGGGTAAGTCACGGGCGGTGTGGGTGCCTCAAATGATGGTTGAGTATTTTGTGGGCTTATGTTATTTACCTCGTCATTCCATGTGTCAAGATCACCTATATCCTCATCATGTGTTTTAGTAGAATCTATCCTAAGCATTCTCTCAAGTATCTCAAGTGCTTCTCTAGGCATCTCAACTTCTATATCCGAATCATAAGGATCACAACTGCTATATTCAAATTGCCCAAAAGATTCATCATCTATTTCTTGAGATTCATCTTCATCGATCATAAAACCTAGGTCTTTTTGATCAATGTGATCATGCTCGGCTAAATCCTCCTCAATTGTTTTCTTAGGTAGTGATAAAAGCAAACCTAGTGCTTCATCCAACTTATGGTTCATTGCTACTGCTCTATCCACAATTCCTTGGTAAACTAGGTCGCTTTTCCTATTAGCTTCACTAAAACGAGATCCTAAACATGGAGGTTGTTCATAAGAATCTATCCTAGGTGAAAGCCCATATGATTCATAGGTGTCTCTAAATGAGGTATTTTGAACTCCTTGGTGTTCTAGCCACTCAACCTTATCTTGCAATCTTAGAAGTCTAAGTGAAAAGTCCATTTGAAGCAAATTACAAACAAAATCACAAAGAAAAGATAGACTACGAGAAAGCTACAAAATAAAAAGAAAAAATCTCACTTGATAGGAATCTTGTGAGTAGACCTAATAAAAATAAAATTTCAACCTAAGCAATAACTACTCCCCGGGCTGCGGCGCCAAAAACTTGATGCGTGGTTTTGCAACCTTACAACAGGTTTTACCTCTCGAGGGATCTCAAGAGGCTTACAACCCCACCAGGCAGTGTACCTGACCGATGTAGTATAGTGAAGTGGTAAGTACGGGGGATTGATCGTTCAACTCAAAGAATAGTGTTCGTTAGGATTGAAATTTATCTACTAGGTCTAGAGATGAGGGATGATTCTTTTTGTATTTTTATGTTTTATGGAAAGCAAGTAAAATTCTCGGGTTTTGGAAGAAGGGGCGGAATTAGTTGCTAATTAACTAACCCAAAAGCTACTACTTAAACTAATGTGTAGGAAAGTAAACTACGGTTCTACAAGGGAAGTGAAGCATGTCTACCTATGATGTATTACTCCTTGCTAGCTATCCAATTCTACCTATTGACTGTAAACTTTGTTTTAATTGACGGGTGTATTCCTAATAACTCGTGGAGTGGCATACATATCTCTCCAATTCTATGAGCTCTTATCTCCTCCTACAACTATGCACAACATAATCATAGGGATTGTAAACAGTGGCTCATGCATTAAATACTACCTTAATAGCCTAGTATGCCTCGACTACATGTTTCTTAAGACGTTCAAGCACGTTACTATAAAGGAGGTTGGCCAGTTTTCTTAAGCCTAACATCGATGGAACATTCAATCAAACAAGAATCAATAGGAAACAAGAATTATAAACTAAACCAACTAGATCTATTGAAGTTGTCACGCCTTAATTGATGGAGTTAGACACACACATCAACAAGCCCTCATTGATGAAGATAGACACAAACATCAACAAGAAATCAATAAGATCTAATTGATTATATACAAGTTTCACACAATCATAAGTAGACACTAGGTGATTTAGCAAAACATAATCAATGAAGAACAAGCAACAATAATAATGGAAGACATAATTAAGATAGAATCAATACACCATTACAAGATGTTTATGGAGTGATTAAGACCCTCTAAGTTGCTGGAAAAACACCTACCCTAACCCTAGAATCGGACTTAGGGTTTGGGGCTTACAAAAAGTGAAGTTATAATGTTATATTTATAGGCTGATTTTCTGTCGGCAAAGGGTGACGGCGTCAGCCCTAACAAATGACGGCGTCAGCTCGTTGTTTTCACCAAATCGAAGATTTTTTCGTCCTCTTCGCGTGGGCTTTTGAATCACCCAAATCCGAGTTCGTATGAAGATTTTATGGCCAAAACAGTAATAGCTACTCCGCGTGCAAGTTGTGATTGTCTTGTTTAACTTGTGATGGTTCCACTTTGGTTTCTTCTCGTGTAAGCCTTCTTTCTGACGTCGTCACTCTATATCATCTGTCGCCGTCAGGTTGAATCCTGACGCCGTCACCTTCAAAAGTCTTCTGGGACGTCTCTTGTTAACTTAAGGCCAGACGGCCTACTTCCAAATACACCTGACGCCGTCAGGTGTAACTTCCTCAAAAGTTCTCTGGAGCGTCAAGTACAAACATAAATCCACCTCTTTTGTCTTCAAGTGACGGCGTCACATTATGGTGTCTGACGCCGTCAGGTACTGTTCCCAGCATAATTTGAGACTTTATCGTTTTCTTCACTTTTATGCTCCAAAAACGTCCAAATATGCATGTTTTCCAGAATTCCTCTCGAAAGTACCTAAAATGACAAAAGGAACGATTTAGGGCAATATTTGATCACATTTACACGAATTAGGGCTTAAATGACCCCCTAAAAGCGTAACACTTTTCGTCTCATCAATTAGTCCTCCATTTCATGATTTCATGTGTGATCTCAAGTGTGATATAATACGTATATATGTATGCATCATTCATTATGTTGTAGCCCATTCATGCATGATATAACATGCATGATTTACATAATTTGATTCTTAGTTTTCATGTGATAATCAGATATAATTAAACCGATTCACATTATTTATCATGTGACAAGATCAAAACGAAAGGAATAAAACTAGGCGATATGAGGTACCCTTGTTCGAGCTAATATTCATACGTTAACCATTTATTGTTTTTAATCCATATTCGAACCTTAAACACCTGTTTATTATTATTCGAGTGGTTACATGTTTAAGAGTCGTTTGTGTTGAAGCTGAAAAAGAATAAACGACCAAGACCAAGACATAAACGAATACACAAGTTATATATGTCGATCATATATGTTATCCACTCGTTATTTAATGTGTTTTATACCATGATTTTATGTGTTTGTATACGATATAGAAACCAAACAGAATCACAACAGGAACAAGAGTCGAATCAAGAAAAGGTATGAATTGAACAAGGAGTGATAGCTTTACCCTCGATGCGTGATACGTAGGAAGACAACAAGGATCGAACACAATCTATACCAGCCGAAATCCAACCACACTTCACCTTTCGAACAGCTTAAA
>LBNU01030152.1:99044-116464 GCA_014162995.1 Artemisia annua | reverse complement strand
TTGACTGTTTTTCATCAGTTTTCAATCCTTTTGTATCTGAAACACATAAAAACATGTTTTTGTGATATTTTATATATTTTAGGGTATTTCTGTGTGTTTTCAGATGTTTTGGCAGTTTAAATGTGATAAAAATGATGAGTATTTGCACACTCATCACCCACAAATCGACGCAGCAACATACGTCCGTTCCAACAATAAAACTTCAACCAATAGCAATTAAGTCCCACCGATTGCTATTTAATAATCAGATTCACAAATATTTGTTCCATATACATAAGATTATCATTAGGAATAAATTAGCGCCGACCCATGTTCATCAACAAATCACAACCATGATAGCGACAAACAAAATTGCAATTAATATATCATACCCCATGTGATCTATTAATGCAAACAATAATTATTGACCAATAAAACATGCGCCTACCATTGTTTGTACGAGGTTAAGAAGATAAAGAATTCAATTGATATCTTCATGTACTAAACGACAGATCCAAGTCCCATAAGTACGAAGTTCCCAAAAATCACTAATAAATTCCACGACAAAAGTAAAAAAATCAATGTGTTACCTTGTTGTTTGAACAGATCACAGACAGATCGATACCAACAACTGCTTCGTGTCAACATCATTTTCTTTCGGATCTGCTTCATTTGACTGCCTGCTTCTTCACCACTGCTCTTTAACGAAACTGCTTGTAACAACGAAAACCTTATAAACCCTAGATCGAGAGCCACGAGGCTCTGATACCACTTGTAGAATCCAAGATCTGGACTCAACTAGGGTATGAATAACATTGATTGAAGCACAGCGGAATATAGAATAAGAACACAATCAACATTACTAATAAGGTTTTCTTTTATTGAATATAAAAGAAACTAATAATACTTCTACTAACTACTACACGCTCTATGCGTTTGCTAGACTCTCATTGAAGAGACTATGAATGAAAAGAATCAAAAGATACTAATGACCAACGCCCTACCTCTCTTTATATAATAGAGAGGCTAGGGTTTACATAAAAACCTAGCTTCCTATGAAAGCTAACTAAATATTTCATCGTTGGCCCTCATTGTTTCTTCTTTTCTTCATTCTTGGTTGTAGGTTTTGTAATCATCAAATCTATAATTCCCAACAATACACCTCAACACCCCAAGGCGGAATTACAAGAACCATGGATCCTTTTCACGGGCGGATCCTCATGTGTGGATGGTTCAGGCGCAGGCCTTATACTCACCAACCCAGAAGGAATGGAATTCACATATGCCCTACTCTTTGAATTCACCGCCACGAACAACGAGGCAGAATATGAAGCCCTAATCGCCGGACTACGCATTGCAGCACGAATGGGTGTACGCAACCTAGAAGCAAACGTAGACTCCCGATTGGTGGCCAACCAGGTGTCAGGCGAATACGATGCTAAAGAAGAAAACATGATCCAATACCTCGAAAAAACAAAGTCCTTAATCCAAGGATTTGATAGGTTTATAATCAAACAAGTCCCTAGAGGGGAGAACAAGAAAGCAGACGCGCTGAGCAAGATTGCGTCTACAAGTTTTGCCCATCTATCAAAACAGGTATTGGTGGAAATTCTAAAAGACAAATCCATCTCCGAGATGGAAATATCCACAGTGATAGAAGAAGAAGGCCCTACATGGATGACCCCTATCGTGGACTTTATCAGCAAGGGCATACTACCCCAAGAACAGAGGGAAGCTCGACGAATACGGCGCACAGCGCAACGATTCGAGCTTAGAGATGGCGTCTTATACAGGCGCTCATTCTTGCAACCATGGCTTAGATGCGTTGGACCTCTTCAAGCAGATTACGTACTCCGAGAGATCCATGCTGGTTCATGCAGTATGCATTCAGGACCACGGTCCGTCGTGGCGCGAGCCCTAAGGTCAGGATACTACTGGCCCACTATGCACCGTGATGCGCGGGATTTAGTACGGAAGTGCAGTGACTGCCAAGTCAACAGACCCATCCCGCGCCGACCACAGCATGAGCTAACACCCATCACATCGCCATGGCCATTCTACAAGTGGGGTATCGACATCGCTGGACCTTTCCCTGTTGCCGCGGGAGGATTGAAATTCCTCATTGTGGCAATAGATTACTTCACCAAGTGGATTGAGGCGAAAGCAGTAGCAACAATTACAGGCAACCAAGTTAAGCGATTCGTTTGGGATAACATAGTATGTCGCTTTGGATTACCTGGAGAAATCATCTCAGACAACGGAAAACAATTCCGTGATAATCCGTTTAAAGATTGGTGCGAACAACTGAATATCACGTAACACTTTGCGTCAGTAACTCATTGATGAGACGAAAAATGATGCGTTTTTAGGGGTCAGTATAAGTCCTAATTCGTATATTATTGGATCGGATTTCACCCAAAGTCGTTTCTTTTCTCATTTTAGGTACTTTTGAGGAGAAAATCACACAAGAAGCATTTTCGGGCGTTTTCGGAGTGAAAAAGTGCGGAAAACAACAAAATCTCAAAAGACCCTAAAAGTGCACAGAAGGTGACGGCGTCACAAGCTCCAACGTGACGACGTCAGGAACAACTGAAGTGAAGAATTGGAAGTTACTCGTGACGGGCCAGAGAGTTTCTAGCCTATTTTGGTGACGGCGTCAGGGAAGGCCGTCAGATATGGAACAAGGCGGCGTGACGACGTCAAGAAGGCCATCACAAAACCCTAATCGTCGGCGTGATGGCGTCACACCTTGGGCTGACGCCGTCAGCCCGTATTATCTATATATATAGAACGTTTTTTATTGTTTTTAAAGGAAGTTCAATCCCTGAATGGGAAACTGGCAGGCTTAAACAGATTCTTATCTAAGTCAGCGGACAAATCACTCCCACTCTTTAAAACACTCAAGAAGTGTACAAAAAAGGGAGACTTTCGTTGGACCACAGAAGCGGAAGAAGCTTTTCAACAGCTTAAGCAAACCATAGCAGCGCTCCCCAAGTTAGTCGCACCCCGACCAGGGGAGGAGTTGATAATGTACTTATCCGCAACTCATGGGGCAGTAAGCTCAGTGCTATTGACGGATAGGAGTTCAGTACAAACACCTGTATACTTCGTAAGCAAAGCGCTTAAGAAGACGGAGATCAACTATAGTCCAATGGAGAAGTTGGTACTGGCACTAGTATTTGCAGCCAAAAGACTGCGCAGATACTTCCAAGCGCACCCCATAGTGGTGATCACAGATCAACCTATCAAGCAAGTCATCTCCATGCCCGATGCGTCTGGGCGATTGCAGAAGTGGAGCGTATTGCTAGGTGAGCATAACATCTCCTATAGACCACGCACTGCAGTCAAGGGTCAAATACTTGTGGACTTCATCATCGAAAAGCCAGACACCGATGATACACCTCAACACCCCAAGGCGGAATTACAAGAACCATGGATCCTTTTCACGGACGGATCCTCATGTGTGGATGGTTCAGGCGCAGGCCTTATACTCACCAACCCAGAAGGAATGGAATTCACATATGCCCTACGCTTTGAATTCACCGCCACGAACAACGAGGCAGAATATGAAGCCCTAATCGCCGGACTACGCATTCAGCACGAATGGGTGTACGCAACCTAGAAGCAAACGTAGACTCCCGATTGGTGGCCAACCAGGTGTCAGGCGAATACGATGCTAAAGAAGAAAACATGATCCAATACCTCGAAAAAACAAAGTCCTTAATCCAAGGATTTGATAGGTTTGCAATCAAACAAGTCCCTAGAGGGGAGAACAAGAAAGCAGACGCGCTGAGCAAGATTGCGTCTACAAGTTTTGCTCATCTGTCAAAACAGGTATTGGTGGAAATTCTAAAAGACAAATCCATCTCCGAGATGGAAATATCCACGGTGATAGAAGAAGAAGGCCCTACATGGATGACCCCTATCGTGGACTTTATCAGCAAGGGCATACTACCCCAAGAACAGAGGGAAGCTCGACGAATACGGCGCACAGCGCAACGATTCGAGCTTAGAGATGGCGTCTTATACAGGCGCTCATTCTTGCAACCATGGCTTAGATGCGTTGGACCTCTTCAAGCAGATTACGTACTCCGAGAGATCCACGCTGGTTCATGCAGTATGCATTCAGGACCACGGTCTGTTGTGGCGCGAGCCCTAAGGTCAGGATACTACTGGCCCACTATGCACCGTGATGCGCGGGATTTGGTACGGAAGTGCAGCGACTGCCAAGTTCACAGACCCATCCCGCGCCGACCACAGCATGAGCTAACACCCATCACATCGCCATGGCCATTCTACAAGTGGGGTATCGACATCGCTGGACCTTTCCCTGTTGCCGCGGGAGGATTGAAATTCCTCATTGTGGCAATAGATTACTTCACCAAGTGGATTGAGGCGAAAGCAGTAGCAACAATTACAGGCAACCAAGTTAAGCGATTCGTTTGGGATAACATAGTATGTCGCTTTGGATTACCTGGAGAAATCATCTCAGACAACGGAAAACAATTCCGTGATAATCCGTTTAAAGATTGGTGCGAACAACTGAATATCACGCAACACTTTGCGTCAGTAACTCACCCACAAACCAATGGTCTGGTTGAACGCGCGAACCGTAGTCTGGGTGAAGGAATCAAAGCGCGTCTAGACAGACACAAAGGAAGATGGGTAGAAGAACTGTCACACGTTCTCTGGGCGCACCGAACAACCATCAAAGTTAGCAACGGAGACACTCCTTTCTCTCTCGTCTATGGGACAGAAGCTGTAATACCAGCTGAAATTGGAATGCCAACTATCCGCACAGCAGAAGTTAACATCACCACAAATGATGATGAGCGGCGCATAGACTTGGATCTTCTGGAAGAAAGGCGTGAACGCGCAGCGATACGGGAAGAAAAAGCCAAGTCAAGAATGAAAGGATACTATGACGCCAAAGTACGAAGCACTTCATTCAGACCAGGCGATTTCGTATACCGCGAAAACGACTCAAGCCGCGCAGAAGACACTGGAAAGCTAGGACCAAAGTGGGAAGGACCTTACGAGGTCGTTGAAGCACTTGGAAAAGGCGCATACAAGCTGCGCGACAAGGATGGCCATGAGCTACAACGCACGTGGAACATTCGCAATCTCAAGAGATGCTATCTTTAGGAAAGGCTACGGCCCCACACATGGATACCTATGCACTTTAGTATGTGCCCCAATAAAGATCCATGAATTTTTACTTTTTTTTTTATCTAGATAAGTACTTTCTCTTCTTATAAAAACTTGCAAGTAATAATTCAAATTCGCGGTTTCTAGCTAACTCCGCGTCACATTTTCTTTACATTGTTATATTATTTATGCTTCAATGTGTTGGTTACATTACCTTTAGCCTACATGGCGTGCATGCACTTATTAATACCCACGTTGGTAAAAGGATGAGTTAACCTACTAAACATGAGTAAAAGGGTTGCAAACCCATCAACATCGGATCACGCATCCTTGTTAAACACCTTACGCTCAAGACGTTGGCGTAAGTTCCTTGCGTACCCCACGATGGATGCGCAATATTGCACACTGTGCGCGTTTAACAACTTAGGAGCCAAGACTCTTGATTCCTTCAAATTACACTTGCAGTACGCTGCATACACTTACAAACACTCATAGACAACTGTGATTTTTTCTAAGTGAAAAATTCCATACACGAATACGATCTTTCACTTATGAACTTCATACATGATTATGATTCTCTTTTGAGCACGTTTTGGATACTTAGAAATTTTGACGCAAGGATATGTAAGTTATTTACAAACTGCATTCAAAACACTCACAGAAGAACAACAAGTTCAAACATAATTCTAAGTGATTGGAGAACTATAAAAATGCTAAGTGCACACAAATAAAGGCAAACGTACAAACTTTTCTTTTATAANTAGAAATTTTGACGCAAGGATATGTAAGTTATTTACAAACTGCATTCAAAACACTCACAAAAGAACAACAAGTTCAGACATAATTCTAAGTGATTGGAGAACTATAAAAATGCTAAGTGCATACAAATAAAGGCAAACGTACAAACTTTTTTTTTATAAACGGCGTGTTTATACAAATTTGTTCAAAAAATACTAAGTGCATACATATTAGAAAGCCTAAAAGCTATGTGTACGCCTCAGCTGAGAGCCGCTCCCACAAAATGCTGCTTCCTTGGCATCCCCAAGTCTCTTCAGCAATTCAGCATCACTGAGGGAAACTGTTGCCACGCTCACGGGTACACCATCAGACCTGGGGAGATGCGCTGCGCCAAGGCCGCACAAAATGGCCTTCCCCTTGATCCCCTTTTTCCTGGCAAGTCTGGAGGCATGGGCAGTTAAGGAACCTCTTTCTCAATAATGAACGGATTAAGTAAATCACGCGGCCGAGCAAAAAGAGGTACCTGCAGCTGCGAGACATCCGGCTTCAAATAGAAGTCTAGCTGCTGATCAGCATCATCTAGCAGATGCCTCAGCAAAGTGAGCCCCTTCATGATTACATCAATCGGGTAATCCTGATCGCGCTCCAGCTGCGCGATCTGAGGAAGCTCAACTAGCTTCAGTTCCTCCATGGCAGCAACAAGCTCATCATGAGCATCCGCCTTGTACCCAGGCACCTCAGCAAGCGGCACAGTCAGCAACTTGGCCTCGTCCAGCTTATCCACGGCCAAAGTCTTGCCATGTGCCACGGCGCATTCCAAAACTTTCCCAAAAGCGCCTGTAACCTCTGGGGACTCGAGGGTGCACATCGCAGCTAGACGGAGCCCATGGCTGATCAACCACCTATACAAGCAACAAAATGTTATGGTACAAAATAATCATAAGTGTAGAGGCAAGAAACAATGAAGTAAAGGAATTACCTGCGCTCAGCTATAGACGAAACCAGATGCGGGTATAACTCCTCGTCATACTCAATGCTCAGCTTGCGCAGCTTCTCTTCCTGCGCCTTCAACGCAGCCTCCACAGTTCTGCGGAACTTGTCTAGCTGGAAGAACAGGTTGGCTTTATTTCGCTCCAAGTACCTTAAAGCCCACAGGCAAGTAGACTTGTACTGCGCAAAGGAAGACTGCTCCTGGCCCAGACTTGCCCAGAGCTGCATCTTCTCATCGGCTAGCCTCCGCGCATATACATCAGTGTGCTCCAGCTCAGCCTTGGAGCTAGCCAACTCAGTTTGAGCAGCAGCCAATTGCGCCCTCAAACTGGCAATCTCCTCCTCCTTCTGTGACGAACGGCTACTCTCCCCAGCATAGCCCGTCCTAACTTGCGCTACCAATTCTGCCTGGGGCGCAGCAACAGACCCCAACTCCTCCATCAAACGGTCCAAAGACTGGGACCCCACTCCAGTGCTCCTCTGCGAAGCCTCTTCTTCGATAAAGAGACTCACAAGGGGTGACGCACTCCCATTATGTGCGTCAGCATTCTCAGTTGGCTGCTCACTGCGCGACAAATAAGAAATAACGTTAAAAGAGAAGTCAAGAAAACTTGAAGTAAACTACATTTACGCTACTTACATGGGGGGAGGAGATGAGGTCACTTTCTTCTCCACCTCAGTTGCGGATGCGCCCTCTTCCAATGACTTCCCAGCTTCAACACTGCGAAAACAAAGGCAACAGTTTAGGAAATCATCACAGTTCACAGAAACTTACACATATTTAAAGAAACCTTACCCAATCTGCGCATCCACCGCTGAAGACGCACCTTCCTCTACCACTGGACGCGGTCTCTTGGAAGGACCCTCACCATAACCACCAGCAGGCGCACGCTTGCGCGTCAAAGGCTGACTCTGCTCTTCCTCTTCATCAGTTTCATCCACGATGATCCTCACGATGTTTGAAGAGTGATGTATGCGTAAACATACATCATTTTTATACTCAAAAATGCACTAAAACGGACTAATAACCATGACATATGTTAAATTATATTGCAAATATGTTTATAATGTGTTATTATGTCTTGCAGGTACAAAGGGTTTGAAAACAAAGCAAAAACGGTGATTTTCGGATGAGTTTCGACGACGTTTACACGTTTTACGAGGTTCAGACGAAGTCAAAAATATTCCCCGAGTACACCATTGGAAAGAGCACGAAAAAACGAGTCCAACGGTCCTTTCCTCTCCTTTTTAACCTTCCTAGAACTCTTGTAATGAACCGTTCAAAATCTATATTTATTAATAAATACGGACTAAATTCATAACTAGTATAAAAGTAATATAATGCACCTTATAACTGAAAGTCTGCTCCAGCTAAGTTGGACGCGCCCTTCCCTCCCAACCTTGAGGTCACGAGTTCGAATCCAGGGGGAGGGAAATGGAGTATTTATACTCCATGCCACGTGGCATCACCTCAGTGGTCCACGTGACACCTGACCCGATACCAGACCCGGACCCATATCCGATCCAGACCCGACCCGAGCCAGACCCGACCCGGACACGTCAGACGTTGACCCGTTGACCTGACACGTGGCGACACGTGGACCACTTAGGTGGTGACACGTGGTCGTGGGCCCCACACGGGTTATCACATAACAGTGGGTCCCACCTGCTGACGTGTCGATGACGTGGACCGATCAGAGGCCGCCACGTGGCGGCGGCGCTGACAACTTATCATTGCAGTACGAGGTTTAATCATTGCAGTATCCGCAGGTTTTACCTTGCGCACACTAGACTGGGGGGACATGATGACGTATAGTCTATACTCGGGTCACGAACCCGAGCATTAGACGTCACTAACATTTAAGCCCACTACGTGTGAGCTACTATGATAACGGTTTGGGCTCACGAGGCCCAAACCCAAAATTATTTATGGATTAGATATAGGATATCTCCTATTAAGGAGATATATATCGAATATCCGATATCGGTGGATACACCGAAGAGTGAGGAACACGAAACCTTATCAGTTTCGTATGTATATATATAGGGCATCATAGCTCTCGTAAAAGGTACGACTTACAACTCTAATTCTTCACATAACCCTAAATCGATTACTTACTCTCACGCCGGAGGATAATCGTGGGAGACAATCCCACGATAAGCCTAACGGTGTTTGTTTGCTCTCTTAGTGCGCAGGTCTCAAGCATTAAGATCTAATTGGTACGAGAACAGGAACCCAAACAAGGAATGTCCAACTTTTGTATCAACAACGATGGTTTCTTAATACCAGCCGCATTTCTGTCAAAACATCAATATAAGATCATCCCCAAAACAGCCTCATTACAGCAAGAAAATGGAATGATTTATGAACCTGTTTCCCAATGCTGAACGGGACATATTTGTATTTGATCATACTGCTGATACGATACTTTATTGTAATGACAAGCATGATAAACCAGGAACCAAGTAGCATTGGCCACGGATAGAAGGAGAAAAAGAATACGTCGAAGAAAGTCATCAAAATCGATATGATGAAACCCTTTGTAACGGCATACCTTTCATATTTAACCATTATAATATTATGAGATTCTAAATTTAGCAAAATTGTTACTTCGTATAAAAAAGAACTTGATGCAACACTAATGTTAAATAAGAAAGCATTCTACTAGAAAGAAAAACTGTTAACAATTAGAATTAATAATTGTTTAATCCATAATAAACTTTCATTAATTTGGCGGTTTCACACATGAACGTTTTTGGGAATTGTTTTATCACTAATCTTTTGTCCCTTATATGAATGGTTAGATCAGTCATATTTCAGTGAGACATTTCTATTTTTCATTTATGCTATCACAATGATTACACATAAAAAATGTTGAGGTATGAGTGGCAACATGAGTGGGTCGTGTATGGCCGCTGGTCTAGATGGGTCCGGGTCAAACAGGTCTCGGGTTGGGTTGACCCATCGGGTGTTCACCAAAAAAAATTTCCCTTGTCAGACAAATGAAAAGAGGTGTTCAAACGTTTTTAGACCCATCCTAGACCCGTTGGTTAATTGTTATACAATTCGTGATGTTATATCATATACCCATTTTGGACCCACCTAAAATCTAGAGGGAGAACCAACAAAACTCATCACCTCATAAATATTACTTAACTTGACCCATAAATAATCAATGGGACTAAAATTACCACCTCTACGTTAAGGGGTGAAAACAAAGTGAAGTATGAAAATATTGAAAAAAAAAAAAAAAAAAAAAAAAAGGTTTAGGGGCTAAACCGCTAAACGGGTGGAAGTGTAGAACAATTACCAGAAATCAAATTCAGAAAGTTCCCGAATGAATGGTCTGAACTCATCAGAGCCTTTCATAGGCAGCAAGGGACCATCAGTTGCATCAACTTTAGGGAAAACCAATGGCTTCAAAAAAGAGGTCAATAACAAGAGTATATAGACCCCAAGACAGTAGACAATGAAGTAGCCATTTTGAAGGTAAAAAACACGCAGTGCAAGGGTAAATGCTAAGGTTGCTGTTCCGAGCCACCTGTTACGTGCATGTAGGACTGTTTTATCAAGGTAGATCTGGTAATACCTCCATAACCGCCTCCATTTATCCAAAGTTGTTGTCGCAGCAGCTTTAATACCATCCATGGATATTTAGCTTCACAAGCCTAAAGTAATAGAAACACATCCAATCAGTATCTCAATACAATCGGTAATTACCAACATACTTAGTACTAACATATACCAAGTCACTAACACTCTGTTCCCGAGTATAAAACGGAAAGAAGAGAGATGGAGAAAATTATTTTTTTATTTTGTGTTCCCGAGTTGGAAAGAAAAGAGAATGAAGTAACAAAAAAATAGCTTTAAAATCTACATCACTCCATTTCATCCCAATTTGGGAAGTAAATTAGGAGAGTAATTTCGATGTAATTTACTATCCTTTACTTTCCTCTCCTCTCCTAAAAAATCTCATGAACACAATTTTTTTTATTACCATCCCAAACCTTTCCCTTTCACTCCAAAAAATAAACTCGGGAACAGAGTGTAACATAGACACAAAACGCATACATACTAAGTCACTTACAGTACAATACACGCTTGATCAAAGATAAAAAGAAGAAGAACAACATGATGATCAAACAAAAAGAAAGAAAGTTCCTGATAAAAAGAGACAACATATTTTCTATCTAAGTTCCTTCCTTTGGGTTGTATCAAAAGGCCATAACTAATCAACTAAAAATAAAAAATAAAAAATAAAAATGCGTGTCTGCAGCAACAAGGCACAACACCTTACGTATGTGCCTCTAACTCATAAGCAGAGAAGCACAAGCCTATTAACATGAATTAAGGGGTGTTTGGCATTGTGTTTTGGAAGTTATTATTATTATTTTTTTTATATAAAACAATCCCAAACACCCGGTATATTTAAACCGATTCTCTACAAACAAAATTATTATATTCCACTTTAAATGCATAATAAACCTACTAAATTATTATATTAAAAAAAAAAAGTTTCTTTTAAGAAACAAAAAAGGGTAAACAACAATTTTAGAAACTAAGCACATTCATAAACATAAACTTCGAATTGAAAAAAATAAATAATAATAAAATAAATAAAATAAATTAAATTAACAGCAGTTGGATAAAAGTGTAGATTGGCAGGCACACCTCAACCCCGTGTATCATAATAGTACCCATCAGTCCTACCCAGCAAAGGTTTAAAATTAAAAGCAGTTTATTTACCTTGAATTGTATCTTTTTTCAGAGATGAGAATGGGGGATTTTTGTTTCTTTGCTTTATGTCATACCGGCTGTTAAAAAATATGTATATAACCTAACACTTACTTAATTACGTTAATAGTCCTTGTGATTTTTCAGGTTTTACATATTGGTATTTGATTTCTAATAAATCCACTCCATTGACCATCAACACCGTTGTCTTTTTTATTTTTCACTTACAGATATGTTCGGCAAAACATAATAGCAGTAATAGCAATTGTTTGTATAATATAAGCATTTTATAAAGCATTTGATCATCCGAGGGGCAGACAAGAGAGACAGGTGGACTGCCTTCTCTGGCTCGTACAAAGTGGTGCTTCTCGTGTGCCCCCACTGTGTGGTGTCAGATGATACATCTTAAGCGTTAGTGACAGTTGGGGAGCAGAAGTACGATTGGCTCAATATGGCTNGAACCCAAGACAGTAGACAATGAAGTAGCCATTTTGAAGGTAAAAAAGACGCAGTGCAAGGGTAAATGCTAAGGTTGCTGTTCCGAGCCACCTGTTACGTGCATGTAGGACTGTTTTATCAAGGTAGATATGGTAATACCTCCATAACCGCCTCCATTTATCCAAAGTTGTTGTCGCAGCAGCTTTAATACCATCCATGGATATTTAGCTTCACAAGCCTAAAGTAATAGAAACACATCCAATCAGTATCTCAATACAATCGGTAATTACCAACATACTTAGTACTAACATATACCAAGTCACTAACACTCTGTTCCCGAGTATAAAACGGAAAGAAGAGAGATGGAGAGGATAAAAGGAGTGAAGTAAAGAGGAGAGGAATAAAAAATTATTTTTTTATTTTGTGTTCCCGAGTTGGAAAGAAAAGAGAATGAAGTAACAAAAAAATAGCTTTAAAATCTACATCACTCCATTTCATCCCAATTTGGGAAGTAAATTAGGAGAGTAATTTTGATGTAATTTACAATCCTTTACTTTCCTCTCCTCTCCTAAAAAATCTCATGAACACAATTTTTTTTATTACCATCCCAAACCTTTCCCTTTCACTCCGAAAAATAAACTCGGGAACAGAGTGTAACATAGACACAAAACGCATACATACTAAGTCACTTACAGTACAATACACGTTTGATCAAAGATAAAAAGAAGAAGAACAGCGGGATGATCAAACAAAAAGAAAGAAAGTTCCTGATAAAAAGAGACAACATATTTTCTATCTAAGTTCCTTCCTTTGGGTTGTATCAAAAGGCCATAACTAATCAACTAAAAATAAAAAATAAAAAATAAAAATGCGTGTCTGCAGCAACAAGGCACAAAACCTTACGAATGTGCCTCTAACTCATAAGCAGAGAAGCACAAGCCTATTAACATGAATTAAGGGGTGTTTGGCATTGTGTTTTGGAAGTTATTATTATTTTTTTTTAAATAAAACAATCCCAAACACCCGCTGTATTTAAACCGATTCTCTACAAACAAAATTATTATATTCCACTTTAAATGCATAATAAACCTACTAAATTATTATATTAAAAAAAAAGGTTTCTTTTAAGAAACAAAAAAGGGTAAACAACAATTTTAGAAACTAAGCACATTCATAAACATAAACTTCGAATTGAAAAAAAAAATAATAAAATAAATTAAATTAACAGCAGTTGGATAAAAGTGTAGATTGGCAGGCACACCTCAACCCCGTGTATCATAATAGTACCCATCAGCCCTACCCAGCAAAGGTTTAAAATTAAAAGCAGTTTATTTACCTTGAATTGTATCTTTTTTCAGAGATGAGAATGGGGGATTTTTGGTTCTTTGCTTTATGTCATACCGGCTGTTAAAAAATATGTATATAACCTAACACTTACTTAATTACGTTAATAGTCCTTGTGATTTTTCAGGTTTTACATATTGGTATTTGATTTCTAATAAATCCACTCCATTGACCATCAACACCGTTATCTTTTTTATTTTTCACTTACAGATATGTTCGGCAAAACATAATAGCAGTAATAACAATTGTTTGTATAATATAAGCATTTGATAACGTAGTTGCATCTGTAAGTATAACGTATAAAATGATGTTTAATGGTATATACACATTAAAATGATTTTTAAAAAATCCATATATGTAATTCAAGAAAATTCTACTCGCATTAAAAGCATATACATAATACATGGTTGCATCTGTAAAGAATGCGAACAATAATAATGAAGACTTCATTCTCTTAGTAAGATTTGTAAATTCTACTCGCATTGAAAATTCCGTCAAAAGAAGACATCTTTCATGGTGGTTTATGTATCGTAACCTAAAAGAGAAAAACAAAAAATAAAAGGTAAAATTGCAAACATGCCTCCTATACGGAATTAATCTCATACGACGTATCGAAGTATACGTTGTATGTACAACTTGTATATAAGCCGCATACACCTGACAGGTACGAAAAATAAAAATCCTAAATCAAAACCTTAAAAATAACTAAGTGCAAAAGGAAAAAGAAAAAGAAAAAAAAAAATAAATTGTCTTTAGGTATTCAATTGCTTAATTATCCCATCCATCTTCAAGCCCTTTCTCTCTTTTTCTCCATCTCTCATTTGATGGCGTCTTCAACCCTCAATTGCTTTTGGTTGCTAATAGGTAGTTCTTCCTTATGCATCTCTCAGGCGTAAGCGAATGTATTTCCCTTACCAATAACATATCTTTCCACCACATAGGTTTCTTCCTTGTGGGATGATCAACGGCTGTCAGGGAGCCAAGTGTTGATCATCCGAGGGGCAGACAAGAGAGACAGGTGGACTGCCTTCTCTGGCTCGTACAAAGTGGTGCTTCTCGTGTGGCCCCACTGTGTGGTGTCAGATGATACATCTTAAGCGTTAGTGACAGTTGGGGAGCAGAAGTACGATTGGCTCAATATGGCCTGATGAGTTATCCCCAGGCCCTGCGTGCCTGGGATTTAAGTCGGGCTGCCATCGAGTGTATATTGATGGGCTTTGGTAATGGGCTTAATTCGAGCGTGTGTTCAGTGAGCTTTGGGTCACAAATATTGATACGCGATCACCCTTTAAGTTGGGGTCATTCACTTAAGAAATATGCACTAGTAATTTTTTTGTGTGCAACCACAATCCCATACTAGCCTGCCACACATACTCCATTTATCAAATCGTGTCTCATTTCTTATTTGTAAGTTTAACATAGACAACTTAAATATTAAGTTGGATGTAATGGTCCTCACTTAATCAAAAACATAAAATTACATCAATTTATACAAACATACCCCCACAATAAACTCCACACACGCTCACAAACAAAAAAAAAATTATGTTTCAATTAGGTGGGCTTCAACACCCAACCAACACAAAAAAACACACATTCACGCACTAAGGTGGAGAGCCGTCAAGCCTTCGCATGTGGAGGAAGTGTTGCACGTGTGGTGATGCACAACCATGCAGCCCGATCTTAGTGTAAATTCTAAAACTTGTCATTTTTTGTAAAGTGGGTTCAAGAAATAGCATTAAAAAAATCATTTTTATAAATGGTTTTTCTAGACAAATAAAGGTCCTATTACACCTAAGGCCTACTTCAATTCATCAAATCAAGGTTTATCTCGTGCAGTGGTTGTGGAGTCGTACAAAGATATTGAGTAGACGGTTGATGTATCAGACTCGACTCGGAATGAGTACATATCCTTTATGGGAATAGAACTGTGCCTTCAACATGAAAAGACGATGTCCTAACCACTGGACGAAAGGGAACAAAAAGCCTTTATTTTCTTTTGCAAAAATACAAAAGAAAATAATTATTTTCTTTTGCAAAAATACAAAAGTGATCGCACAAAAGTTTAAATGAGTGACTCTTTATTTATCTTTTTTTATAAACCGTACTTTTATGCAACCACTAATTGTATATTTGCAGGAAAAGAAATTAATAAAAATCTAGAAATAAGACGTGATCGCAAAAAAATACTGTTTAACAAAAAATATAGTTTTCGGTCGAGAAAAAAACCTTAAACCTTTACTTGAAGTTGAACACGTTTCAAAAAACTAGTATAGTCACACACTCTATTGGTATAGCCCAAACACTTTGGAAATGAGTTTTCCTTTACTACCCAAAAGTCAAAAATTGACTAAATTTGAAACCTGCTTCGAATAATAATTCTTTATTCATTTTAGTAAAGAAGTTTTATCGCTAATGTTACTTCTTTCCAAACTATTTATCATCAGTTTTTTTTTTTTTAGAAAGGCAACACTAATATAAGAACCCGCAAAGAGAGAAAATAAAATACAATACACGGCGTCTCATCTCAATTAAACAAGCCTACATACCTTAATGACAGTAAACTGATATAAATGAACCTAAACACCACTAGGCCACATAAAGCTAAACAACAAGCCTAAAACAAAAATCTAAAAAACTATCTCATAGATTTATCATCAGTCATTTAGATGATGAGTTTATTGGTTAATAACAATTAAAAGCTTTGTGCACAAACACATCAAACACCAAGGGATAGCTAATTGGACAACTGAGTTTGTGTTAAAAGTCTTGCGCAAATGGAGTCTCGGGTCAGACTTCCCCCTTCGGATCAGATGTTATCATATTTTTTTTGAACGGCGGGTTAGTTGTTAGATGTTAGTTGTTGGCTCGAGTTAGTGTCGCATCCTCGGGCAGAGATACCAACCGCGAGCCTCTCCATAGGGGATAACCCCACTCCTATTCCCGATTCGCCTGATATCATTAGAGCTTATGGTTCCAAGTGAGGACTTCCCGGTTGGTTACCCAAACCGATACTACTCTCACTTGGGCTCGCTTAACTACTTAAGCCTTTACCACTAGACCACAGATGTTATCATATAATTGGCTCTTATATAAAGATGGAAGAGTAAACAAAAGTGACTCAAAATCCGCATCCTAGTTCTATCAGAGATTAAATATTCATGGTTTACAAAAAAAAAAAAAAAAAAAAAAAAAAAAAAAAAAAAAAAAAAAAAAGTCAAACGCGTATTCCTTTTTTAGAAAACAGAACCAGCTTAAAACATTATACAATACAAGTGAGAAATGAGCGGTTGATCATAACTATGTTAATAACCAATTTGGCACTTAATAGAACAAACTTAAAGACCATCTAATATAAGTGAGAAATAACTAACATATTTTATATGCAATTACTAAATTGTATGAATATGGAGCATACATATATGATATGAAGTTCATATTAATCATCTATCTGACACTCAAAGTAAAATGCAGATGTAACTAATATAAGAGTAAAAGACATACGCTGTACTGATAGAAGTAATCTTCCGTGCGTTCCAGTCTCACGTTGAAATGGTTAGTTAGCAAAGGGATCCTCTGGCCTTTGGTGCCTAGCTCGTGACTAGGATAATATTAGTAAGCAAATAATACAAGTACAGAAATCATTAGGACATATATTTTTATGAAGCATTGAACAGGAACCTATTGTTTCAACTAAAAAACACATGGTATATAGTATAATTTGTTGAAACAAGCAACATGTGATACTCCTATTTACATACTGTTGTAAACTAACCATGTATAACAAATTTTTACATAAATCATAATGATACATTTGACATAAAAAAGGAAGGAAAAATGATAAAAAATACATTGAACTTGACACTTTTTCCCATTGTATGTTGCCAACTATTTTTTTTTTTCATTGTAACACAAAACTTGACATTTTTTGTCATTGTATGTACTAAGCGTCGCATCGTTAGTCCTTTACACTAACGGTCGTTAGTAAATAACTTAAAATTCCGTTTTCTTCCGATTTTACACGTTTTCATCCGTTTTCTTACGTTTT
>LBNU01030152.1:74532-90381 GCA_014162995.1 Artemisia annua | reverse complement strand
AAAAAAAAAAAAAGTTCGTCGAAAAAAAAATTCGTCGAAAGTATATAACAATGCATATTTATAGAAAGATCATTTAATTCTCGTCGCGATGGTATTTCTTTTGTAGCTTGAAGATTTACCGTTTGCAAGATATGTTGTTTTGAAAAAAAAGGTGGAAAATATAAATGAGTGGCTATGATTTGTTGATAGATTCTATGACATGTATGGGTTTTTCATGGATCTCAACTCAATAAAACAATGTGTCAATAAAAATATGTAAAAAAAATAGCGGATCATTACAAAATGTATCAAAAGACTAATTGTTCCACGGAAAGTGCGTCAAAAACTTAGTTTGTCAAAAAGCTTACATTTCAAAATTTTTAAAGTCCCACGCATGAAGCATAAACAATTGCATGACGCATCTTCATTCACAAGTGTATGATATATGATACAAATTTTTTGATAAATCAATATTGCTACACAACTACTAAAGAACATGTCTTATGTAAAAAGACATAACTCAAAGCCCAAAAGCAATACCGTGTATCATTTCTTAGAAAAGTACACGTTGATTAGTACTCAAACACTCATCATTTTTGGTCAAATCTGAAATGCAAAACATGTGAAAACACTCAAAAACGCATAAAAATGATGAAAATATCCAAGGATCGTGTTTTATATGTCTCAAATGCAAAATGTTTAAAAACAAATGAAAAACGAGCAAAGTTTGCAGATTTGGCAGTTTCAGTCCCCCAACTTTTAAAGATTGGCAAAAATAGTCCCTGGAATTTAAAAATGTGGAGTTTTATCATTCAAGGTCCCTGAAATGTTTTAAGTTGTCAAAATTGGTCCCTGAATGAATTTTTGGGCAATTGGCAGAAAAGGTCCCTGAACTTTTGGAAAATGTCAAAAATGGTCCTTGGATATTTAAAAGTGGAAAAATGGCAATTGTGGTCCTTGTGTTATTGGAGTTTGGCAACATTGGTCCTTATGAGCACTTTGGAATTATGACATTTTCAGTCCCTCATCTTTTGGAGAATTGCAAATTTGGTCCTTGTGTTATAACTTAACCAAACGGACCCTTTTGTTTTCTAATAAACCCAAAACCATCTCAGCCTTATAACTCCCAGCCCAAGCCTTCCACCCTTCCTTGGCCCAACCTCAACCCACGGCCCAACAACAAATCATAACACCCCCGTTTATAACTCCCAGTCAAACCTCCCCCTTTGACCTCCTCCCTCCCAACAGGATTCCCCAAAACCAGGGTCCTTTCTCACCCTCCCCATTCCTCTACATGCTACCCCCACCTCCATAGCCACCTTAGTGTTCCTCCTAACCTTTCCCAGCAATAAATGCCACACCTAATCCACTAAAACTGTCACAATTGTTTATAACTAGTTTTGGCGCCAAAATTCGTTAAGGGTCAAGATTAAATTTAGAGCATCCAACGGTTGAAAAGGCAAGTGGGAAAGGTTCAGAAAGGGTCATAAACCCTAGAAGTGTCCTATAAAAGGAAAGAGATGCACTGTGGAAGGATAAGTAGTGTAATTTAGTTCAATCTAGCTCGTTTAGTTAATTTTCTCATTTCCATTGTATTTTAAAGATTTCAAGTAGTGGTTCAAGTATTCTCAGTGTATTGTGAATCTTTTTCAAGCATCAATTTAAGTATTTTTTATCAGAATTCAGTTTGTGCAAAATTTTATTTAGAAATCTCATATTAGTTTAAAGTTAATGTTTGTTGTTATCATGGACTGAGTTAAATCACATAAGCTCCCAGAAAGCTTCTTAAAGCTTTTAGAAACTTTAAAAGTCAGTTTAGGATCATAAATCAAAAATCACTAAAAATATCATAAATAGATAAAGAAATCAAAAATGTTCATGAAAATGGTGTACACAGCTGGAGCATGGTGAATTGTGGATGGCCATGGGTTAGAGGTTCTGTGGAGAACCTATAGGTTGGTTCTAAGGTCCTTGGTTCTTTGTTTGTAGCTGGAAGGCAATTGTAAGCCATTTCACCATTTTTTCCATTCAACTGTGTAATTGTTCATCATTGCCATTTTCTGTGTTTCTTGTGTTTAATTAGTGCATTTAAGTGAATTTAAAGCTTAACCTTGCTAAGTTGTTAGTGGAATTACTTGTTGCTCATTTTCTACAAATCTCACTGAAAATAGCATACATTGGATTGCTGGTGTTCTGTTGTTATTATTGTGGTTTACATGTTTAGTCAAGCTTATGATGTCATATTAGGCCTTTATGTATCAGTCTAATGGATTAATTAAGTGTGATGCATTGAAAATCTCAAAAACAGTCTCCATAAGGGGTGTTTGGAATAGTAGGACAAGTGGTGTTAATGGCTGTTGCTTGTGTTGTTTTTGGTCCAAGTATGCTACATTAGGCAAATATAGTTCATATCAAGCATAAAATCCTGTGTTCTTGTGTAAGAAGTCAAAATCACTTTGATACTCATTTTGCTTGTTAATCTGTTGAATTATTTGGCTCCCTAATCTCCATATTAGCTTAATAGTTGGTAAATTAGCTTAATTTCACATCTCCTTAGCTTAAAACAACTTAATCAGTAAGCAGGATTGAATCAAAGTTCACCATAGTCAACTTTCTAGTGTTTATCAAAAAGTCAAAAGTCTCAGCAAAAAGTTTTTGAATAAACTTTAGAATTTCATACAAGGTTTAATTTTAGGAGTTTGGATTTGTACTCTTGGAATATTGTTATTTGGCTGGTTGTATTGCTGTAGTATTTTTCTTAATTTTTAGTTGCCTTATTTAACTGCTTATTTGTTAGCTTTATATTAGCATTTTTTCTAGAACTTGCCCTATGCACAGTTTGGTAGCCATTTTCTTAAGCTTGTACAAGCTTATTTAGTACTTGTGAGTCTGTGTATTTTGGTTTTTCTAGAAGCCCTTCTGGCTAGGTCACTGTGCATTTGCTCATTTTTCATTCTTGTGCTTATTTAAGTGCTTATCTTTGCTTGTTTATTTTGACTCATCACAACATCTATACTGAGTAGTCAGTATATCACCATCATTTCATAAGCTTCTCTTTTGCTCACCAATGGGAATTAGCTTGTGCTATTTAGCTTTTTGTAAAGCTCAGTAGCCAATCTATTTGGTTCAAAAGTTTTTTCTAGCTTTGTAGCTTATTTGATAAGGCTGCTAAGAGCTTTTTCTTTGTCCCAATTGGTAACTCACTGAGCAATTCAGTGAGTTAAGAGTTTTTTCATAAGTTCACCAAGTGCTTAATAGTGGGCCCCAGTGTGAGATCCTTGGCTTTTTGGAAACCCTAATAAGCCAGCTTTTCATATCCAAGCTCACTTTTGGCTTTTGATCCTTTGCCCCTAGCTTAATTTGGCCTACAACATCCTTGCAGGCCTGTTTGGTTGGTAGGGTAACTTGGATTTGCTTATTAGCTTATTGTAGCTTATCCATTGTTTGTTTCTTGTTCCATTTACTCATTTCCAGTTCATTTAACTTATTTTCATTTTATTGTTTCTTGGTTTCTAGTTCCTTAGCTTGTTTGAGCTTTTGAGCTTCATTTGAGCCAAAAGCTTAACTGCTTATTTCATAAGCTCTTATTTTCTTTGTTTTTCAGTTTCAAAACTTTTGTTTTCATTAAAGTTTCATTATTACAGTAGTATAATAGTTCCATAAAAAGAAAAACACAAAAACATCATTTTTTAGGAAAGTGATAGTTTCTATTTAAGAAGCTTGAGCTTATTAGCTTATTTCTCATCTTTTTCATTAAGCAGTTGCTGTTTTTATATTTTTCTTAACTTTCTGTCATCTTGTAGTATTTATAGAAAAAATTCCAGATTTTTGTTTGCTTGTTTAGTATTTATTAAAAATCAAAAACAGTTTTAGTAATTATTAAATAGTAATTAATTAATATTAAATACATAAATAGTCTAATAAATATATTTTTAGTTCTAAAATTAGTTTTAGGTTATTTTAGATTTTTCTAAATTAATTTTTCATTTATTTTGGTTAATTTCTAATTTAATTATAATTTAGTGTTGTTTAGATAATTAATAAATAGTTTTTCATTAATAATAATTAATTTAATAGTCTAATATTTAATTTTCTTTTTCCAATATTTTTCTTTTATCATTAGGATTGTAAAAATATATTTTTCATCATCTAGGTGTTTATAGATTTCCATTTTCACTTTTATTTTCGTACGTAGACGTTTAATTAAACGTAAACGTACACTTTTAGATTTGTAATTGTTTCCAGATTTCTAGTAATCGTTTTAACTTGTTTTTGGTCCAAGTATGCTACATTAGGCAAATATAGTTCATATCAAGCATAAAATCCTGTGTTCTTGTGTAAGAAGTCAAAATCACTTTGATACTCATTTTGCTTGTTAATCTGTTGAACTATTTGGCTCCCTAATCTCCATATTAGCTTAATAGTTGGTAAATTAGCTTAATTTCACATCTCCTTAGCTTAAAACAACTTAATCAGTTAGCAGGATTGAATCAAAGTTCACCATAGTCAACTTTCTAGTGTTTATCAAAAAGTCAAAAGTCTCAGCAAAAAGTTTTTGAATAAACTTTAGAATTTCATACAAGGTTTAATTTTAGGAGTTTGGATTTGTACTCTTGGAATATTGTTATTTGGCTGGTTGTATTGTTGTAGTATTTTTCTTAATTTTTAGTTGGCTTATTTAACTGCTTATTTGTTAGCTTTATATTAGCATTTTTTTCTAGAACTTGCCCTGTGCACAGTTTGGTAGCCATTTTCTTAAGCTTGTACAAGCTTATTTAGTACTTGTGAGTCTGTGTATTTTGGTTTTTCTAGAAGCCCTTCTGGCTAGGTCACTGTGCATTTGCTCATTTTTCATTCTTGTGCTTATTTAAGTGCTTATCTTTGCTTGTTTATTTTGTCTCATCACAACATCTATACTGAGTAGCCAGTATATCACCATCATTTCATAAGCTTCTCTTTTGCTCACCAATGGGAATTAGCTTGTGCTATTTAGCTTTTTGTAAAGCTCAGTAGCCAATCTATTTGGTTCAAAATTTTTTTCTAGCTTTGTAGCTTATTTGATAAGGCTGCTAAGAGCTTTTTCTTTGTCCCAATTGGTAACTCACTGAGCAATTCAGTAAGTTAAGAGTTTTTCCATAAGTTCACCAAGTGCTTAATAGTGGGCCCCAGTGTGAGATCCTTGGCTTTTTGGAAACCCTAATAAGCCAGCTTTTCATATCCAAGCTCACTTTTGGCTTTTGATCCTTTGCCCCTAGCTTAATTTGGCCTACAACATCCTTGCAGGCCTGTTTGGTTGGCAGGGTAACTTGGATTTGCTTATTAGCTTATTGTAGCTTATCCATTGTTTGTTTCTTGTTCCATTTACTCATTTCCAGTTCATTTAACTTATTTTCATTTTATTGTTTCTTGGTTTCTAGTTCCTTAGCTTGTTTGAGCTTTTGAGCTTCATTTGAGCCAACAGCTTAACTGCTTATTTCATAAGCTCTTATTTTCTTTGTTTTTCAGTTTCAAAACTTTTGTTTTCATTAAAGTTTCATTATTACAGTAGTATAATAGTTCCATAAAAAGAAAAACACAAAAACATCATTTTTTAGGAAAGTGATAGTTTCTATTTAAGAAGCTTGAGCTTATTAGCTTATTTCTCATCTTTTTCATTAAGCACTTGCTGTTTTTATATTTTTCTTAACTGTCTGTCATCTTGTAGTATTTATAGAAAAAATTCCAGATTTCTGTTTGCTTGTTTAGTATTTATTAAAAATCAAAAACAATTTTAGTAATTATTAAATAGTAATTAATTAATATTAAATACATAAATAGTCTAATAAATATATTTTCAGTTCTAAAATTAGTTTTAGGTTATTTTAGATTTTTCTAAATTAATTTTTTATTTATTTAGGTTAATTTCTAATTTAATTATAATTTAGTGTAGTTTAGATAATTAATAAATAGTTTTTCATTAATAATAATTAATTTAATAGTCTAATATTTAATTTTCTTTTTCCAATATTTTTCTTTTATCATTAGGATTGTAAAAATATGTTTTTCATCATCTAGGTGTTTATAGATTTCCATTTCACTTTTATTTTCGTACGTAGACGTTTAATTAAACGTAAACGTACACTTTTAGATTTGTAATTGTTTCCAGATTTCTAGTAATCGTTTGTAGTGTTTGTTTATCATTTTCATTCATAATTTTGTATTTTAATTTCAATCAATCTCTTTCACCAATCCTCGTTTCATTAAACGCTTGATCTCAGAATCGTTTAAACACCATTTCACGCTTCGTCGGGATATAACGACCCGGGAAGAACTCCTATACTCTCCTTGGTGCATTGTGCCTTTTCTAGTTTGACTTTGTTGACCAATATCTTGGTTGACTTTAGTTGACCGTTCAGGACCAATCACACGTTCTCAGTTATTGATAAGTAAAAGGATGGCACATACAACAGAGGCGGAGCCACGGGGGGGGGGGGGGGGGTCACGGTGGGTACGTGCCCCCCCACCCCAAAAAATTGCAGTGTAATTTTTTTAAAGTTTGGACGTATTTTTTTAATTTGCCCCCCCAAAATAGTGTCTGACTTCCTAATTCGAAAGTCAAAATCAATATTTAGGTGGTTTTTAGAGTGCAAAGTGGGATTTTTTTTGTTAGATCTGTGAGGGAAGATGAAGAAGTGGAGAAGAAAGAGTGAGTTGGAGAAGAAAGTCTTACTTGTTTTGTTTTCTAGTGGGGGTATCACGTGGGTGAGTGGGTGACAAATACAAAAGACCAAAAGTGATAGTATAGTTTTTATAAACTTTTGTTTAAATTTTTTCTGTAGCTTATTTTTATTTTTAGATTATTTTCATAAGAGTAATATATCAAAGGTTCAAAACCCAGCTAAAGTTCAACTCAGCGTAAATTTTTTTTTGCCCCCCCTTAAAAATATTTCTGGCTCCGCCCCTGCACATACATCTTGTGATAAAAAGCATTACACAATAAAGAAATCATCAAAGAGTAAGACGTTTAATTTATGATAAAATTTCAATAATCTAGGATTAGAGAGAATGGCGGGGAATATGTATCCGTGTTTGATAATAAAAGAATGTTGATCTGATACATTATTTTAAAGCCAGCAAACTTTTATTAATTTCAGCACCTTCCATTCTGCAATATGAACGAAGAAGATTAATCAACACTTTCATCACAGTCATCGTAACAACACAGACGATAGTAACACAGAAACCAAAACAGAACCATACAACAGCTTTAATTTTGAGAAGGTATGGAGTTTATTTTGGGTATATCAATTAACCACAACCTCACAAGCTATACTTATAGCAACCAAGTAGTATGTACAATCAATTGCAACTATGTGGTAAAACTTAAAAATCAACATATAAATCCCTAATCATAATGGACAGATTATACAGAACAAGAAATTAAGAGATAAAATCAGTCATATCTTTCTCCTTGGAGCTGATAATACTTGTGTTGCAGAAACGCTACAGCTGTCATTTCCATTATGATGGCCGCATACAAAAGATTGAGAAGAATACCGTTCGACATATCAATGTAGTTAAAGTAACCCAAAAGGAGAACAATGCATTTCTGGAAAAATAACAAAATTAAGAATTAAAAACTATTTTGGCCTAATAAGCAGTTTGGATAAGTGCTTATTAATAAACACTTATCACCTAAACGTCTAAAAGTTTTACAGTAAGTTCCAGGTACGCAATTAATCATATACAAAATGGACAAATGGGCAGTTTGCATTAAGCAAATAGAATAAGCAGTTCAGAACAAGAATAAGCAATAAGCTCATGAATCATGTAAAACACTAATGCAAGCTTAAACTACTCAAGATACTCAGATTAACACAAGCTATAAGCTAAAAAGCACAAAAAACAGTAGTCACTATTTAGGACAGAACAATGGTCTATAAGGTCTACTTAAGCAGTGAGAGAAGCACTATTGAAAAGCTCTAATGTTAAAAACAAAGGGGCAAAAGCATCCTAGTAATACTGGCTACCAAAAGAAGCAAAAATCACACAAAGAAATCAAGGAATGAATCACATCAAGCTACTGAAATTTGGATCATGCAACTAACTCCCCTGGTGCAGGGGAGTTTTATGAGCAAACAGGCAAATTCAAGTATCTTTTTCTCTGAGCAAATGATGTTCAATTTTTAAAATTCTTTTTGATTTTGAAACACAAGCAACAAATGAACAAAGAAAAGCAATTAATACCTATTTCTAATCTGTATTAAAGCCTACAAGTGATGTACAAATTGATGCCATATCTGAATTAATGAACTTTTTTGACTTTTTGATTTTTATAAAACTTTGACTTTTATGCAATAGCAAATATTATATAACACAAATAAAAATATTTAAAGTCAAAGTTGAAGAAGAAAAACTATAAAAAGTCAAACTGGACAATTAACATGAGATTGAGGTAGTAATAACCATGTATTAATTTGTTTGTTAGAAAATTCAATATTATTTATTTATTACTGACATTTTTTTTATACATTAAAACATTTTGTGATAAAAAACCAAAACCATTTTTAATTGAGATCTTAGTAATAACGTAAAGTTGTTTTGTGTAAAACCCCGCGCCTCACTGTGAAGCGCGTGATACACAAATCCTCATTTTTAAGCAATTCTAAGACTCTCTTATAGAACTGATTTCAAATATCTTTAATAAAAATGTTAATGAAAAGAAATACATAATTAAAAGGATATTGGTTATTGTTTGAAAAAAAACAAATAATTCGTTTTTTAGGAATTTTTGAGGTGTATTGGATGAACCAAATGCTACCCCTCTAATATATACATCTTGTTCTCTTAAATAGATGTCTAATATTTATTTACATCAACGGTCATTTTTTAAAGAATATATATTTGAAATGTCAAACTAATATTGTGGATACTTACATGAAGTCTTGTACAACATTTAGATCTCACAATATTACGCACGTTTCTATAATTATCCATAAAGAACCTTCAGAAATAATAATCACATAATGTAACCTAAAATTTTTAATATAAACAAAACAAAGGAGTTAGTTACTCTTTTAAGTGGACTGCCTTTTTTCTGAAAACTTTGTAATGTTAAACCAATAATTTTTACTTTATTATACAATTATTTTAACAAATTAAATTAAAAAGTTATATTATTTACTTTCTAAATAACAAAACAAAATAAAACTTATCGAAAAATCGTTTATACCTTTACTTTCTAAATTAAATTAAAAAGTTATACTATTTCCTTTCTAAATTAAAATCGTTTATACTATTTACTTTAAAAAGTAAATAGTTTTTAATTTGTTAAAAGTTATACTCCGTACTATTTTACACGGAAAGCTTTGTGCACGAAAACTTATCTCAAAATCGTTTCTTTTACGTAATGTTTAAAGTTAGGTCTTGTTCCGTATTGATTTTTTCCCTTTTGGGTCTTGAATTTAGGTTATATACATCGTATTTTATGTGTTTCTGCTTTGATTTTTTGTTTTTAGGTAGTCCATTATAGGCTGTTTGATTGGTACATTATTCTTCTTATAATGTTTGCCTATAAATAAACTTCTACCACTTAGAGCAACATAAGTTTTTCTTAGATATGTTAACATTTTTTATTTTATTTCCCTTTTGAGAATGATCAAACGTGTGTCTTTCTCATGATTACTATTTTAGTTCTAACATTGGTGCACACTTGGAATTGCAGAAGCATAGGTGAACATTCCGTTGATGCACAAAGAATAAAAGCCAACTCTATTTTGACATTTAGGCGCAACTTCGATCAATGTTTATTTGAAACTCCAAAATAAATAAAATCAAAGTGCTTATAGGGAGTCATGTTGGCTTATACCTACCGGGCCTAATCCAAGTATAGATGGGTAAATGGATGAGGTCTTTCCCTTATCCGGGGACTAATCCAAAAATAAAAAATGTTTATGACTTAGCACGTCAACTCGTTTAACCCAGTTAAGCGCAACCACGACCATGTTTTCATGTAAGGAAATACCACCACTTGGAAACCAAGTTTCACCAAAATATGAAACAAACCTAAATAGATTAAAAAATGCTATTGCTAGAACCACAAAGAGTCTACAAAATAAAATCCACGAAAAGGACTTATCCTTGTGTGATTGGTTGTAGCAAAGGGAAAACGAGAAAATATTTCAAAATTCACCAATCAAAATATGACAAGTTCTTTTTGTGAATTTTATTTTGTGGACTCTTTGTGGACTCTTTTTGTTAGAGCTGATTTGAATGTGCCTTTGGATGATAGATTTAAGATCACATATGACACACGCATACGTGCTGGTGTTCCTACGATTAAATATTTGATGTCTAATGGCGCTAGGGTTATTCTATTGTCTCATTTGGTATGCATGCATTGATGCATATATATTTTTGTTGTGTTTTATTGTTTATCATGTGATTCTCTATACAATTGTGTATATGTGCTACATGTAACGGGGTCACGAATAAAACTTATGATGGACACAAATTTACCCGCTTTGATTAACGAAGTTCGTGATCACATTAATCATAAAGAACATGATTTTAATACGTTAAGAACAAGTTTTATTATGTATGAGTTGTACGTTTTTAACGTGTAAAAGATCTGTTGATTAACATGACTTGATGAACAAACATTTAAAAATTTTCGTTATTCAAAACGACCCCTTTATTTCAAGACATATGATAAAATTATGATGCAGATTTTGAGTCAGTTTTGTTCATATCTGTTCTTTGATCTTTCTATAGATGCCTCTTAAAGAGGGAAGTCTGACTTGAGACCCCATTTTCGTGCACTTTTAATACAAAACCCAGCCATCCAATTAGCTTGATTTGTTTTTGCACTTATTAAATAACGTTTTAACATGATGTTCAGTTCCGTGTAACTTAAATACTTTCGTATATGAAAATTTTTCTGCTACAATGGTATGAACTTGTATTAACTTCCGATTAGGAGTTCAACGTATATCATTTTTCTTTAGATTTAGATTTTTGAATTGTAACAAATTTGGTTCTAGTTAACATTGATAGATATGCTCATTAGCTTACCAGTAGTATGATATTTTTATATTCCTGTGTTTGGCGTTTATAGGGACGACCAAAGGGTGTTACACCCAAATACAACCTTAAGCCACTTATGCCTAGACTCTCTGAGCTTGTTGTAGTTGAGGTTTGTTTGTCACTTCATCTTCACTTGTATAGCTATCACTCGACGGTTATCTTTAATCTTAACTAAAGTGTTGCGTCTTCACCTTAATTAACTTGTAACATGTCAAGATGGAGGATGATTGCGTAGGTCCTGAGGTTGAGAAACTGGTGGCTAGGATTTGAGATGGAGGTGTTTTGCTTCTTGAAAATGTCAGGTTTTATAAAGAGGAAGAGAAGAACGGTCCTGAATTTGCAAAGAAGCTTGCGTCACTAGCTGACTTGTATGTTAATGATGCATTTGGCACTGCACATAGGGCATATGCGTCTACTGAAGGTGTTGCAAAGTACCTGAAACCATCTGTTGCGGGATACCTCATGCAGAAGGTATGTTTTCTAGTAACTGACAATAGTTCAAATTTATCTTTGTTGATTGGCTGTGATAGGTGAACGTGTAGTTAGGGACATTGAGGCAGTGTTTGAATTTTGAACTGGATATCGCAATAATTAGTTTTCAATGTTTGACGAAGAAATAAGCTTCTGGTTATCAGACCATATAGGGCTTAAAAACAGTTTTGGATATGATTTTCGTAAAATCTGCAACAATTATGAGTATCTGATCATCACAACAAATATAACCAATTTACACGACATGTCGTAACACGTGAGGATAAATTCCCTTGTTAAAAACATAAGAACATGACGCTTAGACTAAGGTGTTTTTGTTTCTAAAATGGTTTCCAGTATCACTTCTGAAATGAATATTAAGAGGGGAAAAAAATCCTAACTAATACTTGTGCTTAACCAAAATATATTAGTGGTCAATAATAAAAATAGAATAATAATAACAAAGTCAATCTGCTTTGATCCTTATACGATATGACCTCTTTACCATATCAATTACTCAATCCAAAGTTTAAAAGAAATTTAAGTTGGTGTTCTTGGTGTTTTTAAGTTTGGATAAAAAGACAAGTTTTTTGTCATTTCAATAGCTTTTGACCGGCGGTGAACGCAAAAGGGATGAGGAATGTAACAAAATGTGAACAGTAATGGCAAAATTTGAAAGTATTTATTAGGAGTGGTTGGGAGTGCAAATTTTGGAAACCACAGGGACCAACTTTGTAATCACAACGGTGTTAATAAGACTAGCTATGTAAAACGAGTATATCGCAAGGACTATTAAGGTAATTAGGGAAGTTTTAGGCTATATATATATATATATATATATATATATATATATATATATATATATATATATATATATATATATATATATATATATATATATATATATATATATATATATATATATATATATATATATTAACAGCCGGTATGTCGTAAAACCAGATACAATTCATCTCTGAAAAAACCAGATACTTATACTAAAGTTCCCACAAAAAAACTAACTATGAAACACTGACTTATTAATTTATAATAGGTACTTCTTTTTGGCTGTGTGTAGCACAACCCTAAAGAATAATTTGGGATGTCTATAAAATGATTGTTTTGTGTCTAAATGTTGTACCGATAATGTAATCGTCCAAGGTGTCTCAAATAAAACCGAAGAACTAAATTGCTATGGGTTCAAGTCCTGCTTATGATATGTGAGATAGATTTGTGTTGTAAACATTGTGAGATAGCTAAAATTGTCATTCTAAAAAAAATAAAATTATGGTGGAAATGCCATAATTCGCACCCATAAGCTTCAATACACCATTTTCTTAACTCAATCTTGCTTGAAATCAAGATATAGGCAAAACCCTAGCTTAATCTTGTGCTTGTGTGTGACAAGTCGTAACACGTGAGGATAATTTTCCTTGTTAAAAACATAAGAACATGGCGCTTAGACTAAAGTTTTTGTTTCTAAAAGGGTTTCCAGCATCACTTCCGAAATGCATATTAAGAGAGAAAAGTCCTAACTAATATGTGTGCTTAACCAAAATATATTAGTGGTCAATAATAAAAACAAGTGCAGTACCAGTGCGTTGCCTTGTTAAAAACATAATAACATGACGCTTAGACTAAGGTGTTTGTTTCTAAAAAGGTTTCCGGTGTCACTTCCGAAATGCATATTAAGAGGGAAAAGTCCTAACTAATATGTGTGCTTAACCAAAATATATTAGCGGTCAATAATAATAATAATAATTTTAAAAAAAAAAAGGTGCAGTACCGGTGCATTGCCCGAATACACATATTTTAGATGACGACGTTTAGATAAGCTAGAAAGCGTTTAAAATATAAAGTTATAATGATAAATGATATAACAAATCGATGCCGTACCATAAACAACATATATTGTACTTTGATATTATTCAACAACACTTAAAGTTTGAGGGATTCAACAACATCTTCAGAAATGGATAGCCGAGTCTATCACGATAATCGTATAGACTTATATCACAATTTTGGTGAAAAGTTGTTGAGTAAACTGATAATAGTAAACATAATGTTTCTAGCTACAATGGAGTTTCACATTATAAGAAGAAACACAAAATAACACCGTTAAACCATCATTCGTAATCTTCAAAATTGACAACACCTTGTGTTTTTCGAACTTGTTTTAAGATTTTATATCACAAACCTTATTAATATTTCTAAATTTCTCATATTTGATCAAGTGTTATTAAATTGCACAATTATTGCAATGAATGAATGATATACATTATATTCTGGTATATTTTCTTTATTTTTTTTCTTCTTCTTTTGGTATCTCATTAAATTGAAGTAAGGACGACAAAATGAACATGTATCAAAGAATGCTATTCGAAAGCTTTTTATACCTTTCTCATTTTGTTAATAGGTATTTTCTCTTTCACCTATGATCAGAGGCGGTATCAGAAAAACTTTCAAGAGGGGACAAAAGTTAAAAGTGGGTACCAGTCGGGTCATGTCAGTAACGCGACTTTTGTTGCTATAATGAAATCGATTTTACTTTTAATGAAAGTAAATTTTTTGGTATTTGTTTATGCGAGAACCAAACTAAGAATTGATGATGATATGCACAATATTTAGCACATACTTACTTTTTCTGATAGATATTAACACAAGTAGTTGAAGCAAAAATCAAAGTTAGATAACAAAATTCACAAAGTAGCAAAAGAATCGAACATTATACCTCCACGAAAGTGCAAATGTCCTTAACCACTTGACTATGATGCAACTATTGGATAAATTTTCACAGTTACACTATTCACCCATTTACGGGGGCAAAATGAATTTCCGTGATCAATCGACATTACTCGAGTGAACTTTGTGGGGGCAACTGCCCACACTGCCCCTATTGTGGTACCGCCCCGGCCTATGATCTTCTAAAAGTGTGTTACCGGTGAAATTAATGCATATCTATAGATTTACTGTATTACTTATCTATACTATCTATAATGGAAAAATGGTCAAACTTGAAATGTGAAATTTTCAAGAAATGTTGATTTTTCAAGAATGGTCAAATGAGAGAGAAAAATTAAATGTAATTAATGCTCTTATTAAAACACCCCATTACTTAAAATTACAATTATTTATTCACATTGTACAACCTAAAAAACATATCTATCAAATTAAATACAACCAATTAAAACACAAACCGGTTTGACCCGAGACGCTTCAAACCCGGCGGGTTGACCAAGTTTAATTTGACCCATTTCCGACCCAACCTAGCAAGTTGACCCGGTTTAAATTGACCCATTTTTCAACCGGAACGGTTCAACCGGTTGAACCACCCGGGTCGATCCGGGTTTCAAAATATTATCTATTACTTAAAACTACAATGATTTATTCACTTTGTACAACCAATTAAAAACATATCTATCAAATTAAATACAACCAATTAAAACACAAACCAGGCTGACCCGGGACGCTTCAAACCCGGCGGGTTGACCCAGTTTAATTTGACCCGTTTTTTACCCAACCTAGCAAGTTGAGTTTAAATCGACCTATTTTTCGACTGGAAAGGTTCAACCGGTTGAACCACCCAGGTCGAACCGGGTTTCAAAACATTATGTTTAATTCTCAAATCTAAAAACTTTTATTATTTCTCGTTTATAACATATAAATTTTTTTTATCAATAAACTATCTATCGTTAAAATCCCGTTGCTATGCACGGGTACTCGTCTAGTATAGTTAAATGATGGTACTTAAAAAGAAAAAAATTTGTATACAATTAAAGTTTATACTTTGTAAATTTCCTTTTCAAATTAGAAATTGAAAATAGCACACATATTGAGTATGTTTCATCATCGAGTAGAGTTATATTAAATACCAAACTTTTCTTACATATCAAGGGACTCATCCCCACCATCCATCTAAAAAGAAATCAATGGTTGAGATTAAAAACATTTAATATTTCACTCATTTTTTATAATTTAAATATCTCTTAAACCGTTAATCGTTAAGCGAAAGTAATTATACCATCGCGATGAGCATTTAATTATCTTTCTATAGATATGCATTGTGATATACTTTCGACAAATTTTTTTTTTTCGTTTTTTTCACATTTTTTTTCGTGGCCGAAAAATATCATATGTGATATATCATATATGATATTACATATCATATATGATATATCATATATGATATTGCATATCATATATGATATGTAATATCATTATGATATATCATATGTGATTTTTTCGGCCACGAAAAAAAACGTGAAAAAAACGAATTTTTTTTTGTCGAAAGTATATCACAATGCATATCTATAGAAAGATAATTAAATGCTCATC